>VTPC01007679.1:183309-209736 GCA_011009095.1 Ignelater luminosus
ATAAAGGTTGTTCTTAAACTTCAATATTAATATACACAAATCAGGATGATGGATAATATTTATCTTCGTCTTAACAGGATACCATGTCTAGTATAGCACCGTATTTGATATCACTAAATCTGGAATTCGATCAAGCAAATACTATTAACAAATTGGGAAGTAATTGATAGTAGTAGATTGCCAAGCAGACCTTATCCTGAAAATCGCTGTTATAGGAAAGAATATTGAAATCGTCTAATAATAACGATGTTGTACTTCCATGTTAGTTCTATGGCTGTTTCTAGATTTTCATTAGATAGCAATGGTGGAACATAAATAAGGATATCTAAAAAACATCCATTGAGAGCTTGACACATACAGTATCAACAGTAGAGACACACTGCTGAAATAGAGAAAGATCTAAAGCAGTAAAAGCCGTTAGTGTCCAACCAGCGGTAATTGCTCTCTTTTTCACAAGCACACACATTCAGTGACATTGCTGTTGCTACCGCTGTCGAGTTTTTTTTCTTTCTAAAAATAATAATTAAATAGCCGTAAATAAATTCATTACTTGAAGCATCACTACTTAACCATGTTTCAGAGAAAGATATAAGATAATATTGCAAAGAGGTAATAGTATTAAAAAGAGACAAACTTTAGATTTTGCCCATCTAGCATTTTAATACTATATTTTTAAATGCATATTTCAGATTATTGAATTATCATGTTTTGTTGAACATATTAAAAATAAAAACATCGTTAAAAGTGCTTGAAAGAAGGATTATGCTCTTAAAGGCGTCAGTCAGTAATATCAATTTTTTAATGGTTGTGGAAATATTTTTTTTCCTAATTTGAAAATGCCAAATTACAATTATTTATTATCATTATTATCTCTACAAGAAATTTAGTCTTCAGTTCAAACTCTTAAAATCAATACCTACTGATATGAAAATGCAAGTGTAAGTTCTAGAACGATAGGAAGTATACACTATGACTATGAAGAGAATTCTAAAATTGAACATTGAGAAAAATATTATAACCTTTGAGCAGTGAAGTGAGTACACCTTGTGTAATTATTATCAGAGATCATAACTGAAGCACTTAACATAAATTTAAAGCAAGCATAATTTGCAAGCATAGCAAGAAAGATTAACAAATTTTGATCATTTATGTTTAAGATGTATCATTAATTTCTATTGTTTTCTCATTTTGTTTTTTAAAACATTTTCTTTTTAATATACATCGTGATTTTCAATTTATTTTATAAATTAAATTCCTCTCTTTAAATAACCTCCAGGAAAGAAAAGAAGAAGCAAATGGAAAGGTCAAAATTTGGACAAATGGTATTATTTTTATTTTTGTATTTCGTTTACGTCTGTTATTGATTACCAACATCTAAGAGTTTATTCGCAGTGCTTCTAATCCGACATTCCCAGTCAGTCTGTGTATGTACCTATTCCATTTGCTGTCAGATTCCCGAAGGTCCACCAAAAATTAACCACACCTAGAAAGGCGTACCAAAAGTCCAGCAGGAGTGTACCTCGGGATTCTACTCCGCCTTATCAATTTCGAATCGAAAGCTTCTCCCCACCTATCGGCGGCAATGGTTCCATGTCCTTCCACACAAAGCTCGTAGCGCTGTCTGTACTGTCAAGTGCGGTAAATTGCAAGTTGTATTACCGATCCTTGTAATTTAATTGTGTACTTAGCGCCGTCTTTATTAAAAGTGTGAATGTCGTAATTCAAAGTTTAAATTAGTCCCTCCGTGGAACGGTTTCTGATTTCAGTGCGTGCACTTCATGCGTTAGATATTATTAAAAAGATCGTTCTGCTGTTTTTCTTTTTGGTGTTCCAGTTAATCTAATTTGATTAATTTTTAAGTTTTTTTTTTGGGTTTTCTTATAATAATTAAAAATATATTTTATTTATGTTTTATATGAACTGCGTTTTTTTTATTTAAGTTCTAATGTTGTATAACGTGCCAACATACTCTGATTACGCTCCGCTTCCTTCTTATAGCCAAGTAAGTCCATTTTTATAATTTATTGTCTATTTTTTTGTATGATTTACAAATGAATATCTTTTCGTAATGTAATAATTATTTGTTCGATTGCTTGGGAGGCAGCAGATACTATTATTAACTTTTAAAACCTGTCAACATTATAACACTAATAATATAGCAAAAGAAAAAAAACCGGATGGGGTTTCCAAAAATTCTTATCTTGATTGCAACAGGAAGATTCTTCGATGATTTTGAAATTTGATTTAAAAAATCACCAATCAAAAATTAAGTGATGTTTTAAATGATAAATAAGTCTTTTTCTTCTTTTTGAATTATTGTCACTGACTTTTGTTTATATAATAAAATTATAGGTATCAATCCGTTAAATTTGTCTCTTGTTAAACAGTGAATTGAATATCGGATTTCATGATTATATAAGAAGTTGGTAAATTAGATCTGATTTTAGTCTGTAATTAACCAAACAGGCGTATTTATTTATAAACAAAGTTGTTTAGATAAATAAATTATAAACACAGGAATGACTTTGTAGAAATTTTAATTATTTCTTTTTTGTTATTCAGCAATTAATTAGAAATAGAAAAGTAAAATTAATTCACTAACCTAAGACTAATCTTAGTTAATTAATAATTATAATAAATACATAGCAGTGGTAGCTTTGTTAATTTATTGTTATTTAGTGCAAGATTTATTTTGTGCATTTCTGATATTATTGGTTAGGTTTTGTTTTATGAAGTTCTTTTGTTAAAAGTACCTACTATGATAAACGCGTCGTTGAATTTTTTTGTTGCTGCAGTTAACTTACCTCTGTCAAGCTTGAACCTTTTTCTCATATTGTGTTTTCTCTAAAAGTATGTAAACTCACAATGAAATATTTTTCTATTACTCTCATCAGAAATACCGTTCAGACGAATTTCACTTTTTATTCTGATTGATAACTAATACCCTTGGTTTATTCGAATTCAACATGAGTATCAAAATTGTTTAACCTTTATGTTTATAGATCGCTGTTTTCAATTTTTGTGCGGCCTATCTCTGAGTATATTAAACTGAGAAATAGTGCATTTGAGGTACAGAGTCAATCATTTACCAAAAGCTCAAAATAAACGTCGACTATATTAGTCTAAACTTAGTTCTTCAATTTTTTTGTTTCTCAAGAAAATTTGCAAGGTTATACAGGTTTGGATACGGTAGCCTGCTTGATGAGTTCACAAAACTTCAGGAGCTGCAATTGCTACAACTTTGGAATATCGTAGGGTAGCGCCTTGTGATTATTTGTTAATGAAAGGCAGCATAATAGATAAAAGATAATCAATAAAAGAATTCCTATAACAATTAAAATATTTACTTAGGTAGGTACATCTAAAATTGGAAAATCTTTTCAAAGACCAAAACACATTGAATATAGTCTGTCTAACATTTTACGATTGAGAAACACTTGACTTTTATATAGTCATTAATCAAGAATTTCACATTTTCATAATAAACAGGAGATAAATTTGTCTTAAAATGTGCTTTTGAATCTTCTGAGCTTTAATTATGACTTAAGCTTTAGTTTAAACGTCCTCTTTTATACGCATTTTATCTGTTTTCATTTCTGGTTTATTGATTTATAAGTTGGTGTTGAAATAAGAATTTATTTTTGAAACTTTGTAGTTAGTTATGGCAAGGAAAAATGAGAAATAGTATTATCATATTCAAAATAGCAAAAGCTGTTTGTGCAACTGTATTTTTCAGTCCAGTCTTAATAAAGATGATATTTGGATATTGAACACATTTTTGGAAATTCTTTTCAATTTTCATTTAAAATACCATAGAGAATAAATAAGCTAGAAACCGCCACTACACAAATACGTACTGTAAGAATACCAAATAAAATAGTGTCTCGTGCCTTCCAGTTCAATATATTTAATTCATGTTGATAGGATTGTTATTGCTTTCTCGAATCTTTAATGATAAACTTGAAACATAAATGTCTGAATTATAAGTACTTATGTAATCTCTCTAAACTGCATGGGTCTTTCTCTTGTCTGCATTCTTTTTTGGACTGATTTTGAATTGCACAGATTGCGTCTTGTTTCTATTTTCTCATTTTTCTTTTTGATTTCTTTTTGATTTTTCTTTAGTAGTTTGCTTTAATGCTTTTCTGTTTTGTGTTCCCTTCGGTGTTCATCTTTATGCATATTTTGCCCAAAACGTCTATTTTTGAAAACCTTAAGTATTCAGTTTGTTTCTGTCTGGTTTTATGTGATTCCTTATCTGGTTTTCTTACTGAGTCTACATAGAAACAAAAATACGTTTTCCAACAAACATTGAACTACCTAGGAGAGTTCGTGTGACAGCAAATTATTATTAGTATACCGGAAGAGAACAACTTCTGATAACTGATAATCTACGAAACAGCAAAAACTTCGAAGCAGATACTGGTCACTTTCCTGAAATGAGATTTTAACAGAGTATATTACTCTGTTACTCGTAAACAGATGGTTATACCACAATGATTTTATAGTAGTAACATTATAGTGGGAAAAAAAGAATAAAAAATGAAAGTTGCACAAACTGATTTCGAGGGGTTTAAACTCTCAAAACCAGGGATGGGCAGCCAGCACACCTCACCGTGTGGACAAAGCGGATATTTTGCATCCGGTGCACTACCCAAAATCCTCACTTGTCTGCAGTCTTGTTAATGTTACCAACTAAAGAATGTCGTTAAGAGGGTTTGTATTATATAGGCTACTAAAATTATAATTATAAAAAAAGCAGGAGTAAGTAAATTTACCTTGCCAATTTCAATTCTAACACCAACATTCAAGAGTCTATCAAACAAACTTCTTTGTGATTCTAGATGAAAGGTAGATCTTCTATTTTCTGCTTTTTAATATTGGAGTTCTAGTTGAAGTCAGTTGTTATGATTGAAATGTTACCATAGTAAATCTTAAGCTTTAATCAAAACAAAATTGAAACTAGCCCAATTGTATCAAAAAACAAAGCAACTCACACATAGTCTGAGAGGGTTAATAGGATGATATCCCACATGAATTTCATTCAGATAACTCCACAGAAAAAGGATATTCTGTTTAAATGCTTTAAAACTATCCAAAAGAGCTTTTCGGTTACTTGTATGTTAGTATGAGATTAATCACTATTTTTGTATGTTTACACTACTGATTTTGTTCTGAAACAATTGGTTTGAAAACTGTCACGTAACATACAATTTTTAGCAACAAAATTATTTATTGATGTTAATTTTTGTTCAATTCATTTTATTCCGAGCAGGCATTGTGCTAATAAATCTTATGATAGCAGTAAGCATTTAAGAAATCACTGCATAATGTATTTTCAGTTTTCTTAAAATACCTAAGCAAAACAAAAAGGCCCCAACAAGACGAGAAACTTAGCACCGGAAGAAATCTTCTTAAATTTTTTCATGTAATTTTACAGGTAAGAAGCTATTATGAAAAATGGTTTTATTATAATATTTTAGTAAAAATAATGTTATAATAAATTTTCAATCTAACTTTTTGGCGTTTTCTCATTCGGCGCGATATGCTTGCTTCCATATTTTGCTGTTTGAATTTCTTCTTTGTGAACTAGAGTCTTCAACGTACCCCAGAAAAAGAAGTCCAGTGGATTTAAATCTGAATATCTCGGAGGCCACGCTACTGGGCCACCGCGCCCGTTCCATTTTTATGGATATGTTTCGTTTAGCCATTGTCTTGTTTGAATACCCCAATGCGCCAGAGCTGCGTCCATTTGGAACTACATATGTCGTCCAATAAATCTAATAGATTCTTTTAGAGGAAGTTTACAAAATAACTGCATTTAGTCTAGGAGGTAAAATATGAGGCCCGATTAAAACATTTCCAGTAAGTCCAACCCATACATTAACAGTTAATCTAAATTGATAGCTATGCTGATGGATGGCGTTAGGGTTTTTGTCAGCCCACAGATGCATAATGTGAACATTAAAGATCCTATTTCGTGTAAATGTTGTTTCATCTGTCCACAAAACTGTCCCAATAAATCCTGGAATAGCATCTTGTTGTCGATTTAACCATCAGCAGAATCTCAAATGATGCGGATAATCTTCGCGAAGCAATGCCTGTAGACCAGTTTTCTTCCAAGTTTTGTGAATACTACTACGGCAGACATTATGCATTCGTCCAGCAGATCGGATACTTAAACTTGGGTCATTATTAAATGAGTTGAAAATGCTCTCTTTTACTTGTGACAGTAGTACATTTCGTGAACGGTCTCTGTCTGCTGATGATGTAGCTTCGATACATCCAGTCGAAAAAAGTTTGCGTCAGGATGCCTCCTATTTAGATATCGCTGTGCGTATAAGATTTGAGCAGCTTTTTGACATTCCCCATTCCCCTAATATCAAATACATGTCTGCATATTCGTTGAGACTATACACCACGACAAAAACTTAAAATTCTAAAAACAACGAATTGCAAATTGAATACTTAACAGTCTAAACACCACAAACACGTTTAAAAAAAGAAGAGAAAACAAAAAGAACGAACATATTAATATTTTTAACAAACAAATTAACACAAACGAAACTAATTGCACTAAAAAGATTATTGTTGCAGAACTGATGCAAGTTCAAAATGTCAAAATACATACCGCATTGTTTACTTCAATTAAATCGCAGATTATTGATAAACAATGCAGCATTGCAACATTTTTTTATAGATTCTGCAACGAAGAATTAACAAGAACAAGAAGCGTATTACTGCCAACATATTAAGATTCAAAACAACAATATGATTGAACATTTCTTTTTATTACTTAAACTACTAATTAATGTAACTATTTCGTCTTAATTATTAAAAATAGAAAAATTCAAAAGACAATTAGGAATGTTAATAACTCCGTAGTAAGGAGGTTATCGTCGAAACGGTATTAGAATTTTTTCTCAGTCTATGATGTAGAACAACTTGGTGTACTTATTATTATGCGCGATTTTACATAGCTACACCCTGTATAATACTCCCTGAAGAGGTTTAAAAACAAAGAAATGAAAGCTTGGAGAATAAAAAAAAACTTTTATTTTTCAAGAAAGACCTTAAAACCTGTAAATCATTCATATAAACAACGCTTGTATTCACGAGCAAATAGTCAAACTACCAATCAGGAATTTTTTTATTGGTAGCGTACTATCTGCTCGTGGATACGAGCATTTTGTTTAGAATCTTCCCTTAATAGATTTTATTTTATTCTGCCCGGTATATACTACTTACGTCATCGATTAATGGCCGGGAAATGATACATTACGACATAAGGCCGGTAAAGTAACTTTACCTGACTCAAATACAATAAATAAACAACAAATGATAGCAAGTATATCGCGTTTTTAATATTATGTGATTATTATTAAAAATTATAACGATTAGTGCTTCCAAAATAAATTTATTGACTTCTTCCCTGGTAAATACTTTTGACTGATTAGGTTGATGCCCTACAGACTGTTTCTTCAAAAATGCTAGAAGTTCCGGAAATTTTGATATATCCTGGTTTTCATTCACCAAAACCATGGATTTTATCATTGAATATTTGAACCGTAGAGACGAACTATTCACCTTTTTGGACTAAAAAATAAAAGCAAACAATTCATCTACAAAGTCTTACCAAATCCAAAAAACATGTCAGCATAATGAATTTGTTGACACTTTTTTCAACCTTAAACAACTTTTGCCACTCGCAAAATCCTTCATATTCTTTTTCATACCGACCAGAAGATTTTCTTGGAATAAGACTTCCTGTTGCTTCTAAACACATGCTTGAAATAATATCGCTGGACATCTTGGAATTTTCGGAAATTAATAAACAAATTACTTAGCACGTAACTATTTGTCACGTTTCAAGCTACTGCTATCTGATATTTTTAGCAAATTACTCTTTTTAAATATCTTCCACAATACTTTTAGACAGAATGAAATAAAACGTTGTATGGTAGATGGCCGTGAACTGTCATTACAGTACTCGTTTAGAAATTCCAGCCTCGACTTTTTAGTCGCCTCGGCTGTAAACATCTAACTCGTACTGTAATGAGTCAGTTCCCAGCCTTGTAACGTAAATTACTATTATTTAGATGCCAATGACTTCACTACTGACAAATGTTAACCTCAAAAAATGACAAAGTGACAACTGTCAAACAATACGTATGACTTACAAACATAAAAGCTAACAAATGAAAAGTACCATTTACACAACTTAACATCATGGGTGTCTAGATTTTGTATTCAGGTTTTCAAGCATTTGAGCAGAGTATAAAATAAAAATTGAGGCAAGTAAGTCAATCCACGAACAACAAAAAAGCCAAAGCATTTCTTTCAGTTGATGTTCTATGTTCTACACATAAACTTGAAGAGAAATATATCTGATAATTTTAAAAGAGCAGTTAAAGATCGTTAAAATGGGAGAGAGAAAAACGCTGATGGGTATGGCAATTCTTTTATTTATGAATGGGTTTTCATGAAATTTGAAATACACGTTATAGTGAGTAAATGCAATTATTGGAGATGTTAGAAATGCATTAATATCGTTTTTGGTTTCACCGAAAATGACAACAACTTTCTTATTTTAAGTGGTTTACCCTGTATATCTTTACATATTTGATTCTACGGAAAATTCAAAATCACAATCCAATACGCATTCCGATGGAACTGCAAGCGATATTAATGCGTTTAGTACTTCAAAAGACTACATTGCTTAACTATAATGTATATTCCAAATTTCGTTAAAAATTCGTTCATAAATAAAAAATTAAAACCTTGGTCACGCGGTATAACACAATGAAAATTCTGCAGTAGAACTAACTAAATTAGGATTTCACTGTTACCTAGTTAGTATACAACTTGTACGAAAAAGACCTAAACATATTAAAAGATTTTTCTTAAAGAAACGTAGGTGTTCCATCTTTTACAAGACACGGGGCATAAATAATAGTGCAGATAAAATGGTTTTTTACAGCCTTCAATTTACTTACGTCTTGAGCTAGCGTTGATTATGTAAGTTCTTACACTCATGGAATTTATGGTGCTACTTTTGTTTTATTATCTGCGTTGAGCTTTTATACTGCGATTACGAGTTTCTGAGAGCAAACAGAACTGCTACTTGTTGTACATTATGGTTTTGACATTAATGTATTTTACATAGTTGTTTGTTTCTTGTTACATCTAGTAGATATGGTCAAAATTTATGAATTCTTTAGTTACATTATGTATTAATAATAATTAATAAATAATAACAAAACACTGTTCCCAGTATTCTCTTGAATAATGATAATATTAGGTCAAAGACATATAATTATTTATCATTTTGTGACATAAACGTAACCTTGAATTTGAATCATTTAGATGGCTTTGCAAATTTTTAAAATTATATCAACGCTGCACAAGAGTATGTGCATTTTATCGCAACTAGAGCTTTTCTAGGATGTAGATATGTTTTGTTAGCAAAAGATTCCACTTTTTATGCTGACATCATGTCGGCTACGAATCAACGCGTATTTACCACTATTTGGTTCATTGTAATTTACTTGAATGAATTTCTAAATTAAATCTCTTATTCTAACCAGTTTTTTACAAAATTAGAATCTGGTTCTGTACAAAAATAAAAATTTTGTTTTGTTATTTCGGTTTCTTTCCCATTCCCAACAATAGAATAATCTAGATTGAAGTGAATTTGAATAACTATTTTACGAAATTGATCCTTTTTTTTAGAAAAGAAATGCAAACAATGCAATTTAAATTTCTGTTAGAAATCCCCAAGAAATGACCAAATCTTGACCCTTGAAGCTTTTTTACAAAATTGTATAAACCGGACAAGAAAATACATTTTGATTCTATTTTTATTATTTCCCACCCCAATATAAAAATCAAGTACCAAAAAGGACAAAAACGAACATGGATTTTGTGTTTGCAGTACAAAGCCACGTTTTACATTGAGGACAAGCACGTGATTGTAGTAAGAAGAACGGAAACAGTTGTCATAGAAAAGACCGGCGGTCGCTTCGACGTGTCAATCATTCTTGTCAAAGAAAATACTCAGATTTGTGAGCTGGATGCCTGCACCACATCTTATAGGATGTGTTTGAACTTTACGTTAACATGTCAGAAAGTGTTTTGAATTCTGAGGGCTTTGCCCTTAAAATATACCACATTTTGAATATTTCATAATAAATTTATTACCAATAAAAAATGAAATGAGGTCGACAATTCAAATAATGAATAATGGTTTTAATGAATATACCTATCAAAGAAGGTGGAAGAGTGTGATGCTGATGGCTCTATTAAGCATTTAAATTTTGATTTCAATCTGTAACAGATTTAAGAGTAAATTGATTCATTTAGAGCAGCTGTCGGCGGTTCCGAAGGCTTTAATTTATAACTCGCAGGATCGGTCGCAAGGGGGCTCGTTATACACACCCGAACTTGGAGGGTGCTTTTTATCTGATTTAGAAATTGTCAACGCTATAAATTTTAAATGACGTACACGCGGAAGTACTAAAAAGTATTATTAATAACACTGTCTAAATTGACTTGATAATAAAAGAGATTTAATCAGAGCAATAAAAGAAAGCCGAAAGAATGGTGTATTTGATCCTTCTAAAACACCTACTTGCTATTTTGTTTTTTATATAAAATTAAGAAAAAACAGTTTTCACAAGAAAATTGCAAATTTTGATTTGAATTTGTGTTATGCTGCTACCACACCCACATGGTTTCAACTGTGCATAACAACAAAACTAAAATTGTCAACATACAGGTACTGCGGTACATCAGATTTCCTCTATTAAAAAACTGAAAATCCATTTTTGAAATATTATGGATGAGTCATACTGTTCAACCGTTTTAAAATGCAAGATCAATTAGAAAATCCAAGATTTTGATGGAGTTATCTTTGTGTAAGTTAAAGCTAGCTACTCCAAGAGAGTATCATTAGAAATAATGAACGAAACTTTCAATAAAGGTGTAGCTTCTTGTATTAACTCAAATTAACCAAAACCAGAATTTTGTAGGCGGTTACTTGTTTTTCCTGATCCTAAAATCAGTTATACGTAGTAACAAATATGCTGCAGACTTGGTCAAATTCGCTATTTGAATACTATGATTTTGACAGATCAAGTGGATTGGTATCAGTAATAAGACTCGATGTTGTGCACTTTATGAGAATATAGTGGAAGACAATAATATTGAAGAACACAGACACAGAAAAATTAAATAATCCTTAAGATCGATTTATTGGCCTGTAAGCATTAGCAGAGTTGGAAAAAAAGCACATTATTATCATAAAGCACAAACAGGATATTAAACAAAGATCAAGGAAGTTTTAAACAACAGATGGAACAATGAAAAAATAAGCAACAAACGAACCACAATTTCCATATGTTGTCCATGTTTTATTTTACTCATAGTTACCACTGAGGTTCTTTATCTCCCTTATAAGTTATAAAGATCCTCTGCTATGCAAAAAGAAAAAAAATCCCTTCACGGAGAAGAGTGGTAAAAATATGTGAAAATACACTTTAAGTTTGGTTTATGTACGAACTACTAACAGCAGTTACTTAGCTTTCTGAAAAAACAGATGTTTAAAGTTCTCTTTACATATTTTGGAAAGAGATTTAGTTTCGGATTCTTTTCCCAAAAAGGATCAAATTCATGCTGTCACGTTCATTTTTGCACTTTTAAAAACTAAAAATCTGCGTGGTATGAACTCTACAAGCTAAAATAGAAGGCAATATACTAATCACTACTGAGTATACTAGATTCTCAAAACCACCTTTTGGAATATTCTCTAATAGCAATGTCTAACAGCATTCTCTGGAACCAAAGCACTGATGTTTTTCATAGTTTTTTATACAGTCGGACCTTTCCATTACTATCGGTAAGCTGTAACGGCTTTTTATGAATTTTTAAACCGCTGGCGGTGTTCATGTAGTTAGTTTTTCCGGGTCCCAATAGAGACTACAATTCTAGTGGGCAAAAGTACCTATTGACACCAATGTTTGTTTTAGAAAAGTGTGCAGAAGGAGTCTTTAGAGTGTAGTCTTTCGTCTTCTCTTTTGCACTATTTATCCCGTCGAGAATTTCCCAGAGCTCTTGTGGTAGCATGACCCTCAGTAAAGAAAAAGATCAGACCATTTTTATCTAGCATTTTACGCTTTCAGTCGCTTAACTTCCACAGGCAGATTTTTATTTGGAAGGATTCAGGTAGATATCTGACGAGCAAGATAGGACTGGCTCAATCTTACTCTGTCTGTGGGTATTTTGACCCCCATATGATAACATAACAATGAATTACTTATTCTTTGACTTGGCATAGCGTTGAGATTTTGGACTTCGGCTTTACTTGATTCTCAGTTTCTCACCTATGACGATGTCAGGTGATTGCCCCAAATATCTTTCATTAGAGAGTCGCTCATTTCTTGATAATATTCTGTACTGATCCAAGTTTGATTTTAAGTAAAAGTAGAGTTCTACGTAATCAATGTCAACAAAACTTTCCATTCATAAATATTTAAACAAGATCGTAAAGACTTGCAAATTGATGTGGTGTTCTTGTAGACCTTCCTTGACTAAAACAAACCAAAAGTTACATGGGTTTAACTCGATACTACAAGCTGAGTATTTAACTAGCAATAGTAACGCCAGTTTCTTTTAGAAAAGCCACAATTTGCTTGGTTGTGTACGATAAAGCTTTGCCGTAATGCATAAATCCGAAGAGTCCAGTCTTATTTCTTATCTCTTTCACTATTTCAAAGACTTGGAACGAACATAATGTACCATTTTAAAGTTACCGCTCACGATCTTTTACGGCAATTATGGCAATAAGACCACTAGTAAGGAAAAATGATACTACGATTGTTTTTTAACTCTGTGAATTGCTTAAGTTCCTAGATCTTTATATGGGAAGACTCGGCGATGATTGATGCTTGATTCCAGAGTTGTTTTGATGAAACCAAGTTGCATTACCTAATAATGTCAAGCACATGCCGCAAATATTCTGCATCAAAGGTCAAGTCATTTTTTCTTGACACCGTAATCGACTTTGTTTTTGGGAGAAGGTAAGGTTACGCGGTATCCAATGACAAAACTTCGCACCTTCCCACTAGTAAATATTGAAGCGAAATTTCTAGAATTTGCCGTGAATGAATCCCTACTGCTTCCGCCTTTATTTTTAATTAAAGCCTCCATGCGAACAGTGTTTTGCTTGGTGGTAGAGGTAACTAGTTGGCATGTGTGTTCTCCATTATTAAGAGAAATTCTGGATTACTAGATGAAAAGAAAATCGGCATACTACTCAGTAACGTATCATCAACTCTGTGAACGTAGTGCGGTGAGTCAACAAAAATGCCACCGTAGGTGGCCACCATTTAGAGGACTTAACTTGTCTGTGACTGTTGATGTATCAGGATATAAAAAAAACGGTTCAGAACGGTGTTGGTGTTTTGTTCTAGTGAGCTGTGTGAGAGAGTGTGTGTGATTAGTGTTGTGATTTGTAGGTGAGACGTAGTGCAAGACATCGGGCCCTGAGGAAAAATAATTTTTTTTAAAAGTAAAGTTTTTTTGATTTCTCTATAAAGAATTTCATTTCAAAGCTTTTGTGTTTTCTAGTTACTTCATGCTGTGCTGATAAAATGAAAACAATTTGTTCGAGTATTACAAACTGACGATGCCGAGTTAGTTTTTCCGGGATTCAGATTGCCTATGAAAGACTCGAACTAATCTACTACCAGATTTATTATAATTAGATAACTACATCACTGCAATCATCTTCTAAATGGTATGTTTCTATCCGGTCCCCCCAGTAGTCATGCAATCAGTAGCTGGGGAAGACGTTTATCGAAACGCTTTCATAATTTTAATTGAATTTTTCTTCTTTCTGATAAAATGATTTTACGTAGATTCCATAGCACAGTGTATGCGATCTTGTCCTTCAGGTGTAAATCTAGAGAAGGCCCCGTTCTCATGACACTAGGCTTGTGGTTCACCAATTGAAACAAGACGCCAACTAAATTAATCTAGGGATCGATCGATTATATTGTTATATCTGTCTTATTTCAAAACATCCCATACCAGCACTGGATCTTCCTCATATGTAAAGTTCTCTTGATCTCTCTTGTCGTTTGAGCGTTTGCCAATCCTTTTCCTTTTCTCTTCACAACCTTCCTAACGTTATAATCAAAAACGACTACATACAAAACAGTATTTTGTGGTGGATTATTTAAAACCAAAACGAATTAATTCGGTTACCTCAGAATTTCCTGTCAATGAAATTGTATATTTGCCAACTATTTCTATTCTTAACATTTTTATTATCTTAATATTTATTTCCTGCAGCTGTTACTAATAATAATCAACAACAAAGACATCTGATTGTTTTAATTTTATTATAAAGATGTTTTAATGTAAAACACAAGGTGGTCTAATAAATTAATAAACAAGATTTTGAAACTGTCCACACGGTAACTCTATAAATTTTAGAATTTAGCTGTCTAAATTTTTTTCTTCTTAATTAATGCATACATACATGTTATTATATATTCCTGTCTACCAATCTAAAGCCACCCAAAAAATGATTAGAGTATAAATACAATAGATATTATATATAGAAGAACTGCCATTAGCTTCGAGTATTAAAAATAAAAATTTTCTTTTATTACCCAATAAAATGCCCTTTTTTACAGTGCCTCCATAAAATAAAAACTATTAATTTTGAAAATAACATAAATATCATGGGTAGGTGCTGTATGCAATACGTAACGATAACTGTCACATTGTCACCCGATATTCAGATATTTAGACATCACACACACATACACACATACATGAAACTTCTTCGCGTCAAATACAGGAAGACGCTTTGGTAGGTAAAAAACTAAAAAATGCGAAGAATTCCTACAAATCAGAGGTTAATGCCACATAAATATAAGTGTTCTTCTATTAGGGAGACACCCTGTCTTTTTTTCTTCGCATACTAATTTTTAACATTTTATGCTTAAATTCGACTGATGTTCACTACAGCTTTAGTTTTCACATTTTTACTGTACCGGTTCGGTTGTTCAGTTGTTTTGCTTACTGCCGACTCTATTTAAATATAAATAAAGCAAGAAAAAGTCCTGTTTACAAATTATCCAAACTCGTTTCTAAAATTAAAAAGGATCATATATCCATATCCCATTCAGGAAATTTACTACTTTATCATGACACTTGTTTTAGGAATGAGACAACACTCTTGTAATTTTGAAAATATTAATTATCTTTGGTCACCCACAATTACAACGATAAAAAGTATGTTTGTAATAGATAGAACTGTGTCAGTTAACAGTTTAATTGAATAAACTTTCATACATACATGATGCAAAACAGCTTAAAGGAAAACCTCTATTTCAGTAATCGGGCATACGCGAAGGAAATCATAATTACTATTTTTAATGCAGTTAAGTAATGTCTGTTTTAAATTGAGTCATAGAATACTAGTTATATCTTTAGCATTCAAGTTGAGATTAAGAAATAATAAATTCGCACGCTGTTACTGAAATAATTCACTGCCTCGGTTCTTTCGTGATTTACATGCATCGATGTGTGTTTCTTCCATTAAAATTTTTTTTCTATTTTTGCTTTTTCTGCTAAAACGTATTAAACGCAAATTCAATTCAACATGGTCACATTAGTCTATGTGACTAGAACAGAAAAATTTTAGTTACTCATTCATCATTGTAGTTACCACCAAGACCCTTTTTTCCCTCTTTGAGATGATTGTGCCTAAAAATTCAAATCAAGCAAATGTTTGTGGCTTTCAAGCATTTTATGGTGTTTGCAAGTCTCATTTCATCTATTAAATATTGTTTTTGATCTAAAAGACATAACTTTGTATTTCCCTTTGGCTTCAGTTTTGACGTTACAATTTTGCGCAAGAGATCGATTCGACCTGCAAAATTAGACATTTTTGATTTCGACTTTTGTCGGAAAGTATTTTACATGTCCTCGATTGATAGAAAAGCCAAAGTAAAACGTGTTTGCACTTTTCACTAGACACGTTGCTCGAAGTGGAAAAAACATCTGATGATGGATGGTGTAGATCTAAAACATGTATTCGAATAGCGCAACTTGAATTATGTCAAGACAAATTGTGCAGGTTGAATTTTGCTGGCCATACTCAACTAAGTACTTCTACTTCTAGAGGTAATAAAAGGATTGTGTTCCGGTAGTCAATAATTTCCTTCTTGGAAGAATCAACTTCTAGTCGAATATCGATTTTAATAGTGTTGGTCTGCTCCCGACCTTTCTATCAACAACGACTAGACCAAAAATGAGATCAAATGTTTTAAACTTAAACATGCTTTTAAACAGTATCATAATGCTTTCCTTCTATTTTGATTCTTGCGTTTACTGATCTAGAACTTTGTGATACTGATTTGTTGTAGCATGAGTGCTAAATGATTCCAAGTCTATGTACGTGCAGATGAATCGAATTTTTCTTTCAATTCTCAATATTAACGTTGTCTTCTTCAATTTAGGATGTTTCGTTGCCAGGTAGCAATGTTTTAAACCAGATCCTTATTGAATCTTTGCTATAATGTAACTAGAGGGCAGACGATTCAGGCCCCCCAAATAAACATGGGAAGGAATGTGACATGAGATAAACATGCTCCTTCTGGTATATCAAATTTGATTACGCTGTTATTTTAGTGAGTCAACCTTTTTTACGAGTATCAAGATGTTTGACCAAGTACGAATTACTTGATTCCTCCTTTCAAAGTTTTTCTGTGTCGGAAGATTTAAACTCAATTACATAAACGTTTATGAATTCTCGCAGGTGATGGAAAGGTATCTTAGCATTTCTTGTGGATTTCTAGCAAATGCAACTTTTTTCTACATTTGCTAAGGATAAGAGTTTGTTAATCTTACAACATCTTGCAGGGACTTTAATAATAAAACTTGACTTAAGTTTATCTGTTTGGATTTGAAATCTTTTAATCCTCCCGTTCTTAATACCTTTGTTTTATTTTTGCATCATTATATTTAGAAATACGGTAACCTACTGCCTTTCCAGACCAAAAGATGAACTCCAATACTTGTTCACATGTCTATTATCTTGCTTTATGAAGCTAAGGTGTTTGGCCACATTTGAACTAGCTCCCTGTTATCTACCACCAATTACCATAACTTTTATTTGGAATCCTGAAGCAAATTTTTTCTTCGCCCTTTTTGTTTTCTGTACAGTACAAGTATATTGATCTTGTCTTTGATTTTTTCTGAGGTTTTTCTTACTGTTTTTATCTTATAATTTTTGTAGTGAATATCTTTAGCAGAATCAACTACATAAAGTAAAAAAGACATGTTTCTTAAAAAACGTAGATTACAACGCAGGTAAAATCCAATAATTCTGTCAAAGTAGGAGAAATCCAAACGATATGCAAAATTATTTTTTTTATTAAATATCGTTTAATGAGTATGACTTGTACAATCTTAACGCTTAGTTAATTTATTACAATTGATAAATAGTACTCTATTTGAGTAAAAACATGTACGGGGTTACTACACCACTGTCTAGTTCCCTAGTCAAATTTTAACTTATGACGCAACACTGTATCACTACACTGAGTTCACAGCAAGTCTAAAGGTTTAACAGTAGTGTTCAAAAGTTGAATGGCTTCATCATTGGTGTGGTTATGTAGTCTTTTTCGTGTTTCTTGGCATATATCCGGATTACATCCTCAATCCATTGCACACGTAGATCATCATTAATTTCCTTGTTGGTTACGTATCTATACGCATTGGTAATCATTCGCAGAAACTTGTTCTGAGTTTGTTGGATAACTTCGAAATTGGATTTTTTAGCACAGTCTCACAGTTGATTAACGCACATTAAAATTGGTTTAAAGATTGCCTGGTAGATCAATTTGAAACCTAGGTTTAGTTGGGAAGGATGCCCAATTAACCAGTACATTTTTTTTCTTTTGTGTCTAATTTGCTCAGCTTTTTGTTTTACATGGTGTTTCCAATTGAATCTGCCATCCAAATAGAGACCCAAGTATTTGGCATATGCATTTTTAGGAATTTGTATTCCATTGAGGAAAGTGGTTAGGTTGTCATCACTTTTCGGCAATGCAAACGTGACATGGGTGATTTTGTTTTATTGAGTTTTATTTTCCAATTTCCGTTGAAGTTTTCCTACTGCTTCTATCTCCGTTGAATCAGTAGCCATGATCATAGTATCTTCCTATGAAGGTTTTATTTGTAGTTGAAATATCTGCTGTGGTAATCCTGCTTGGGTCGGATAGAAACTAGAAAGAGTTTCTTCGTGTGCAACTTTGAATTTTCTATCAGAATGGTATGATTCCAAAAAAACGGCAATAATTTGCTGACAGTATCTTACTTATTTTGTAAACGAGTCCTTAATGCCATACTTTATCAAACGCTTATGCACAATTATGTTTGAAGAAATAATTTCAAAGTTTTGCCAATGTAGATTTTTGATTCATAAATACTTTCATATCATTGCTGATGCAGGATTTCTTTAATAAATACCAAATTACTGAACCTTCTAAAAGAATATTTTAAACTTTTACGCGTGTTCTGATGGTTACATGATTAAATAAAAACTTTCATGCGCTTGTAAGATACAGTTTAGTCGAAAATTAAGTTTCAGATATCAGATATCTTCATCTTTGCTACTATGAGCCGATATAGTAGAACTTCTATTCGATTTAGGTAGATTATAATTAGTGTGATTTTAATATCTATTTAGCAAATATGTCTGGTATTTTTCTACTTTCTACTAGCGAAATACAAGTCTTGGTCTCTTATCTTTATTCTTGTGTTACCAACTTCTGCTTGGAACGGTTCGATAAATTTCTTCTTGGTTAATTAATAAGTTGAGATCGATTAAGTACTGATTGTTTCTGAATTTCTTCGATTTATCTAGATTAGGTCGATTGAGCATATCGACTACCAGCTTATTCTTTTTTGGCTTGTATTGGATCTCAAACTCTTACACTTGTAAGCGTAAAGACCACCTGTACTGCGGTTGTTGGTGACTCTTATTTATCTGGAATCACAAATGGTTTGCATGACAGATAAAGTCTTAATTTATATTGTACGTATACTATGGCACACATTTCTTTTTCAGAACGCCATTAATTCTGCTGAAATTGCTATAGCGCTAGCATCAGTTTTTAGAGCAAATTATAAAAAATAAAAGTTTGGATAGAACAATCTACGCCGATTCGAGTCGTTTGAATGCTTTATTTTGTATTTTGTTCCATTTGACGTTCTTTAAAATGCTATACAGAGGTGCAGCTTTTTTGGTTATGTTAGGGAAAAATCTTTTGTGATAATTAAAGGTTTCTAAAATTCCACAAATTTATTTTAAGTTCTTTGGTGGTTTGAAATTACTAATTCCTTTTACTTTTGTCATCATTAATGGTAATTGCTTTTTAATGGTGGCATAATCTAAATACTCTGTAGATTTTGCGTTTTCCTAAGTTCGGTTTTAGACCAGCTTCGTTGCGTGTTTCTAAAATTGTCTTGAAGTGTTTAGAGTAGGATTCAAAGTTAGACCCAAATATCAAAATATCATTTACATAATGTAAACAGAAGTCCTCGCAAAAAGTATCATTTTGAATCGGTAAACATTGTCATCTATGTTGAACAGTGTTTATTTTTAAGCTCAAGCTCATCAGCCAAAATAAATTCTTTGGGTCTAATTTTGTGAAGAAGCTGCATTTACGCAATTGCCCTTTCTATGATCTCATTTTTAATCATACACTGTACTTTTTGTCACACTTTTTCGTTGTATTTGGATGGAGGATCAATTCGGCAGGTATAAGTTTTTGGGTCTGCTATTTTAAACTCATGCTAAATTAGTTAGCTGTTGTTGGTCTTTTATTGATTATAATCTTAAATTTTTCTGGAACACTTCAATTATTTCATTTTTATACTTTTTCATAGTCTATTTTATCTTTAAAATTCATTTCATTTATAGCTGCTTCTTTATTTTGATAATTTATCTGGTCATTATTTTGTAAAGAATGGCCTCCTAGGGCTACATCATTATTAAATTCTGTTATGAAATTAATGATATAATCTTGTTCCATTGTGGGTTCTTCATGGTTATGTTCTCCATAGTTTCCTTATGACGGTGGTGTTTCTTCACGGTTCATTTTGACACAATAGTTTTCACAATCTCCTATTGAGTTATACTTCTCGAGCAAGTCGACGCCCAAAATTGCTTCTACTTTCAAATCGTGAATCAACAAAGATTGACAATATCTATGGTGCCATTCCTAAATTTGATCTCAGTGTTTACAGCTTAATTTGAAATTGCTAATCTCTTGTTAGCCATTTGACTTGCTTGATTTGCATAAGTCATTTTTGAATTTTTTTCCTACCTACTGGTTTTTCCGGAACACTGCTGATTTTTAAGTACCTAGATGCCATTTGGCAACTGTGCTAAAGACAGCTACAGAGTTGAGCGATGTACAAATAACTTTGCAAATTTTGCAGCAAGTATGCCTTCCTCTTGTTGGTCTTGCTAAAAAGATTGTGAGCTGCTAATGTAGAGTTTAGTATTTGATAGTGCTACATCAGGGACATAGACCTATAGCTAACTAGATAACTCTAGAAATTTCTTAATTGTCTTGGTTTTTAATGAAATGATAACTTTAAATATCTAGGTATAAAAAAGTTACTACTTACCTCAGCAGTACTGATCAGAACACTAAGTAATTTATCGCACTTTTGATAAAGATCTATCAAAGTACTTGTAAAATAGAAATTCAATTAGAAGATTGCAGATTGATATCGGAAATCGTTTCCAAGGTGCTCTGAAATAATCTTAATTTAAGTATCTTATGAAATTGAAGAATTAATACCAGCTTTTGAGTCTCCAAATTGGAATATCTTATAACTTACGATGTATGTATGTCTGTTGTGTTGGGTTACTGAGACTTGCAACTCTTGGACAAAATTCTTTAAATTGTAAGTCACAGTAAATTTACGGTTAAATTTAAAATAAAGATTCTAACAAAAATGTATTTTGTGAAACAACAATCTCAATTAGTTAATAAGTAAATCTTGAATTGCCCCATATCAAATTAAAGTTATTGAAAAGTTCGGAGCTTCTCTTGTTACTAATAAGTAGTAACTGAAACTACTTATGTTACATATAATAAGTTTAACTTCTACATCTCATTAACAAATTGTATAAATTAAAAATTGTCTTAGAGTTAAATTAGGTAAAGATTCCCAAAATCCTACAAAATATTTTTGATTCTTTCAAATATTTAATTATTTACTGCAAAACTTACTAATTACAATCAAAATCTCAAAAGCAAACACTCGTATCAATTTCAATAATATTAGAAAATGAACTATGATGAAACTATGCAGTTTATCCGCTTTCAGTGATAATTCCTAATTACAGACACTACATACGTATCTTCTTCTTATCCTATTAGCATAGTTTCCACATTGAAATTAAATATTGCACCCATTATGATGTATTATTATCGTATCCCAGATAAAGAAATTGTTGAATGAATTTATGAGATTCCAAAGGATTGAATGACCACACACGAGCCTTAACATCAACAAACTCTTATACCCTTGTATCAGGTGACAAATTTGTGTATACAAGAATTTAGGTGTATATCGTGAGGTGTTAGATGACGCAAATAATATGATTTATTTACCGCTAATCTTTTCCTAGTTCTTGTTACAGATAGTACAGTAGTAGTCTTTTTTCTTATTGGTTTCTCTCCCTTTTAGTTTTTATATACCAGCTGTATCAGTGCAAATGCAAGCGAAAACGAAAAAGAAGGAAAAGTGTGATATGTTTAGAAAACAATCTGGGAGTAGGTAGATAAATAAAATTAAAGCTCCGTAAATAAAAGAATCAAGAGAGGCAAATTAATTAAATGCAGTTAAGGTTAGAAGAGAATTTTGCTGAACATTTTGTAATTTAAAAGCTACGTATAATGCTAATCGATTTATATTTAGTCATGCTAATGTATTTAAGTGAATTCAGAAAAGCTAAATTCTTGGATTAAATCATGTCTGGTGAAATTAACTTCATCCATCTACAAATTAGTATGTACCATATGCTCTATATAAAAGTTAAAAACCTCTCGAATTACTAACATCCCAAAAATATAATCAAAAGGCTATTACGTCTAACATCTTGACAAATTTACCTCGCCTTTACAAAAAAAAAGAAAAAGAAAAAACTAACCTGTATGATCACATAAAACACGGTATTTAAACTATTAGTTAGGCCTGATAGAGGCACCAGGACAGCTATCGACAGCTCTATTGTATATTTTTATAAACACAATAGATGATTGTGATTATCAGAGGATGCTCGAAAATAGATCATGTTACCTAGGCATGGGACAATGAACAGGCAGTGGATTTTACACGATTTTATCAAAAATGAGAATCTGTAAACTCCGGCGGCACTTTTGGGATTTATTAATAGTTCAGTAATGAAGTTTGATTATCAGGGATGGATTTAGGTATTGTTTTACTATCTTTTTTCTAAAATACATTATTTAAAATAACAACTTCACATTGTACTCAAGATTCAATGAAGCTAAGAGATTTGTTTAAACAACAAGATCAAATTGCGGAATAACAAGTTACTAACCTCAACATTTTATTAAATAGCTACATATTCTAAGGTATATTTGGCCTTGCGAAAAATATAATTTGGGAAGAAAGTCTTCCGTTGTCATCGGGAAGCTTTTTTATTCTAAATCTGCTGTAAACTCGCTTTTTTGTTTTTAATGATTTTATAGAAAAAAAATTCTAATGAAGACTTACTGTAAAATAGACAAAATTGAAGTAAGCTGCAAACTTTATTTTTGCAAATGCTTCTTCTTTTTGTACATAATCGTACATTATTTCCTTTTTGTATCCCATTTGATAGATTATTTTTCTTTTCTTTTTTATTTGCATATTAATGAAGCAAAAGGTTAAGTTGCGTCAGACGACGCTATGCTTGATATAACAAATTGAAACATAAAAACCCATGCCAGCCAGCCTTTTCTTATAATATTCAAAATAAGACTACATTTTCATATTTTTTGACAAAAATTAGATAAATTTCTTTGTTAAAAGATTGATTTAATTTTCTTATTCCTCCAACTACAATTAATTTCACTAAAAGTCTGTATATGTATCTTTCAATCTCGATAAATTTCAGATTAAGGGCATACTGAAAACAAAGGAAAAATATTTCAACATGGAATATTGAATTCAGAAGAAGACTCTCCTGATTTGACATGAATATTATCTTTTATTATACCGACTTCCTAAAATAAGGTTATTGCTAGAAACTAATTGCCTAACCTCAAATAATGATCGGGGATGTTTTTCGACCGAGTACTCTACTGTTTTGATAAGATTTAGATATCACATACAAAATTCTTGCATTACTACCTCACCTTTTTCCTTTTCTGTTTAATATTTCAGGTTTTCTTTGGCTAGTTTTCATTAGTCATCTTTAATATAAATCTATGTATGTAAATATTACTTTTCATGCCTCTATTTTGTTCTTCCATGGAGTATTCTTTTTATAAGGCAAACGAGTTCAAACTAATTTTATTATTTATGAACATTTGCAAAAACTCACTATAGCAGATTTAAATTTTTTCATCTTTGATTTTAAAACCGTTTAAGCTTCTGAGTTCTGACCTAACCTTTATGTTCTTCGATCTTATATGTATGTGAAAAGCATGAACTAGATTAGAGTTTGCTACACTACAGAGATGTGTGGATTTTGATGAAGAAAGGGAAAACAGACAGGGAGTGTTTCTTTAAGAAGATTCCCAAGCTGTCTCGCAACATTAAACTTCGATTGAAACTGGAAACATATGATTCTAGGAAAGCTCGAATTCGGGTTGGGAAGCCCAAAATAAAACCTAATCTCTTTAGAAGAGTGATAACAACAGAAACGTTCTTGCTAAATAGTAACCTTCAATATCCTGTACTGGTACGTTCTGATTTTGAGAGTTTTCAATAGTTGTAAATTGTAATTCACAAATAGTAAAATCCTATTTCTTGTTTCTATATTTAAAAGAGTCACCGTCAAGTATTTTGGGGGTTACAGCATATATGATGACTGTTTTGTATTCGACTTGCAAACCATAAACCAATTTATACCTATAATATTCAGCTTATCAATTAATAGTAACGGGTACTGGGTGTTTGTAATGCAGACGCTAAGGGGTCTGCAAATCTACAAACCATACGCTGGCCTCTCCTGTTCTGCACAATCACTTGGCTATAGAAATGCGGTGGAAATCGCTTCATTCGTGTTGCTACATTTATTTTCAAGTTCTAAGGATTTTACAGACTTAATCTTGTTGATCAGTATGATCAGATGATTACAGGAGATTTTTGGAAATTTTCTTTTGTTTGTTTTTCTTGAAAGACATTCAATTATTTACACCATTTTCTAGTTTTCTATCAGGTTATGCATTTATATTTTGAATAATTGTATCTTCCCGAATCCATTTTGAAACTTTATTCTCTATTCTTTTATCTGTCTCTGACTGTACTTCATTTGGATCTTTTGCTACTAATTTGCTAGTTTTGGTCTTCATTTTCTACGATGATATTTTTGTGAATCATTAACTGATTGTGTCTACCACGATTCTTATGCTTTTGGCAAGCTGTCCCAGTAATGCATTCTGTAAACGCATTGTTTTTCTGATTTTCCAAAAATAAACTTTTGTCCTGTTGAATACATCATTTTACTTTTTTTGTTTGGCAGCTTATTTTTCAGAAACACTCATTTGTTACAGAGATTTTAAGAATTGACCTAGAAACTCAAGATTCGATTTATAAATAAAACACTTTGCCAAATATCTCAAACCCTATACTTTTTTAGCCTGACCTTTACATGTCTACGTTAATCTAAGTGTGACCAGTGATCAAACGATTGCTTGAGAGGCCTCATAACAAACAAAAGTTCCTTATTTCTTACATAAGAGTAAGTCTGTCACATTATTTGTGATTACATATATTGGTTACGCGACTTTGATTGGTATGGGATGGAAATGTTAGTAGAGTGCTGATTCTTGACGATATTCAACACGATTAGAAGGTAATTGCAAAAATAAAAAGAATCCAAATTAAAATAATTAAATTTTCCAAATGACCCCAGAAACGCAGAAAAAAATTTAGTTTTACTAGGATACAATAAACTTGAATATTGTAATCTTGTTAAACTGTTTGAACTTGAAGTACTTGTGTTTTGCTTCAAGTGCAGCAGTTTTGGCAAAACCGTTGCAGAAGAAATAAGATTGCATGAGTTGCGAAAAACAACATCAAGTGGATGAATATGGGGAATACAGATTGAAATGTATTAGTTGCAAAAAGGCTGGTTTAGCTTATAGAGAAGATTCAAGTACTTGGTGATGTACTCTTTGAGCATTAAGAAGCACATAAAGTTCTTGGGAGGGTTTTGTTATCATGAGGTTTCCACCCACCCTAATTTTAGGCTAGTGAAATTGAGAAGGTTTGGGGATGGCTTTGTTGGAGCTCTCTACTATTTCTAATTATCCTGATCCTTTTCTCCGTTCCACAATCTTCTTTTGGCCTAATGATTTCGACAGGTGAGACGCCCCTTTGCTAGGAGGGAACCATAATTATGTCATGCCTAACTTAGCTGTTAGATTTTTCTGTGTTTAATTTGTACAAATTTTATGTTTTGCCAATTGACCTTTCACAGTGCACATTCTTTTAGTCTCTTACCTGAAGGATTCTAGCAAATAGTATTGTGTTGAATATGTTTCGTTGCTGAAGCTAATCGTCTTGATAAAATAAATTAGTTTTCCTTAACATTGGTTCCATTAGCCAAAGAATGATTTATAAGTGAGTGTTTGTCTTTCTGCAGATTTTGAGAATATTGATCGTTTTCATCTGCAACCATAGACGTAGATCCAAAATCAGACTGCTCAAATGTAGTTTCTACATGCTTCTCTTTTTTTATCAGCCATAATTTTTTATTTTATGCAGTGTTTTCAGTAAAATCTTGCGAGGCTGATCAACCCTGGCTAACAAGTTCATTACTTGCTCCTTCTCTCGTATTAGCTTTTAGTTGAGTTAAATCGTTTGTAACTGATGCAATTGTTTATTAATTGTGCATTTCTGTTGTTCATTATTTATTATTTGAGTTTATTAAATCTTGTCTATGTTTTGAGTTAATTGTCTTTCATTAAGTGTATTTTTTACATTTGTAATAAATCCCTAATGTTAGCAGCATTATTATTGTTATTCATATCGGTAGCTACACCTAACAAAAACAAAATAACACAATCGCAGGTGAAACTAATCGTATAAGTCGTAATAATAAGAAATGCTTGTAAAACATTACGTTGTAACGTGACTGGACTGTCGTTTTTT
>VTPC01007681.1:0-12617 GCA_011009095.1 Ignelater luminosus
CGCATTAAATATAATCACATGTAACGGAAACAAAAGTGACCGTTACATTGTTTGTGTTGTGTGTTAGTATTGATTTATCATTGACGAGAAGAACGAGAGTTGTAAATTCTAAACTCAAAAGAAAATTACAAAGTTTGTATAAACAAACTAATTTGTTTAATTCATTCGTTGTCACTACAGAATGGAAAAAATGCAAAATGCATATTTGTATTTTTTGGTATTGGTGTTTTTGATACGATTTGCATTAAGTTCTTTACTGAATCTTTGCATATAATGGCTGTTTGTTGGTATAATACATATTTAATCCTATTTTGCATATTTAGCATATTTTATTTAGTTTTTCTGAGAAATATCCACAAAGTACAACAAAAAACCTTTCTGTAGGTATAATCTTTTTTTTGAGATTTTTCTATTGTTGAACTTCTTGGAAGCACTTCCTGAAGATGAACTGTCCTTTTTCTACAGGAAATGACTATTGTTCGAAACAATAAATCTTGTGACGTCAATTCAGGATTAATTCTCCAAATCTTTAGAAATTTAAGAAGTAGTTTTGCAATTAGTTGCAGTAAATCAGTGCATTTGTCAAAGACATATCATTGCATAAATTAGATACTCCAGTTTTTCGTGACTTTTTACATACCTACCATAAATCTGATTATTAAATCAACATCCCTAGTTCTTATACATTAAGAAAAAATATTTAGATCTAAATTATAAAATTGTAATACAAGATATTAAAAGTGAAATGGGAAATGGACCTATTTGGTTTTTGATAGGGTGAAACCACTGACGCAAAGGACGGTACATAGCTGCATTAGTTGTACGTGCATCAAATGAAGAAGAATCATGTGATAGTTTTCAGTTAGCGTGAAAGAACTGGATACATTTGTGAATGATTTTCTAGTCAACTTCTTTTTGCCCGATAAACAGCCTGCGGACAATGTGCTATTAATGCTATATGATGAAAGCGGCAAATAACCTGCAGATATTGTATCCAAACTTAATTTACTGTACGTACCCAGCACTTGGATTGAACATGGTAGCTGAAGCTGTAAGATTGGAATTTTCAAATGTTAATCGTTTGATGTCAAACATTAAAAAAGTGTTTCTTAAAGCACCGCTCTGAGTTGACAAGGAAAAAACTTTCTAGTACTCCTTTACCCTCGAACCAATTCTAACACGATGGGAAACCTGGTTTAACTCTGTTACATTTATAGTAAAGCATTACAACGGAATTAGAAATGCTCTTTGCTCCATTGCAACTGAAAAGTGTGTGGTAACAGTTTACTTTAGCTATTCCTAGAATTTAACTTCTACAGTAAAAATTCAACCTTACCAATGCACGTATATCTATTCAGTGAATCAAAAGACACCAGCGAAAGGCCTTTCCGATGCCAAATACTTAGAAATTTAAAAAAGAATTCTAAAAATCGACGGATCTGACACTTCTCAAGCATTCCGACTGCCATGACAGCGTAATATCGCGGCGAAGTTCGTGCTGCTCTCTGACAGCCTACCAACCGAGAATACCACAACCCAATATTTCTAAATCAGCTAGAAGACATTGACCCCGGGCAAGCATGAACGAATTCATTTCTTCAATTCGACCCCCCACAAGATTGGGGTAGAATTCTTGAAAAAAATGATCGATTTACTACTTCTAACCTAAGCACCCCCTCGCTTCGCCATCATCACTAGATTAGGGTGGAATTCTTGTAAAAAAGTATCGATTTACTACTTCTAACCTAAGCACCCCCTTACTGCGGCCCCCCACAAGATTTCAGCTTTACCTAATCTAAACACTTAGGATAGGGGTGTAATGAATAAATAAAACACATGAAGCTTTATTGTATTTATCGTTGTAGATGGTGGTCCTTGCGTCGAATCAGGAAGTCTTTTTCAGATTGCTTTGTGGCCTTGAAAAGGGCCGGTTTGCTGGTGGCTCTACGACAGAGGGTACAGTTCTGCGGCAGCTGAACAAAAGCGATGGATCCTGGTATCAGGATCGACCCTCTTGAACAGGAACTCTGCCAGCTAACCCATGAAGTGCTCCTTTTTCATTCTATAACGGGGGATGGATCCCCTAGCATCCCTCCACAAACGTTCAACGTTCTGTGTGTGGATGCTAGGGTTTTCAGGGTTCACTGTGAACTGATCGAAGCCCTCAGCTTGCAGGGAGGCGTAGCCTCGCCAACAGTCGGACACAATGGTAGTGCCTGGTCGAATCCACTGTCGAATTAGGCCAACCAAGATATCCGCAGTACGATCTGGGACGAACACAAGAAAGACTCGTTTTGCTACCGGGGATAGGGTTGCATGCATCACATAACCAGGAAATAAAATGGTCTTTCTACCGTCAACCTCGAATCAGCAAACCACGTACCGACCCTTGCACTCTTAAACACATCGCACTTAATCCGTCAAGGTGCCCGTTTAGGATGTTCGATCACCCTCGATTTCCTGCAATGAAACGCCCAGGTCCTCGCGTTCAGCTCCATGGCTTGTCCACACTTGTAGCAATGCAGTTCTTGCCGCAGCATCTCGTGGTCAACGAGAAACTCGGCGAGACGCTCAGGATTGCTACAAATTACACAAGTATCAAAGACAAGAAGATCGCAGTTTGCACATACAACCGCCATTTTGCAAATGACAGAAACCGTGAATAAAATTTATACGTGGGTCATGTTGTACTAGGTGGTTGGTAGTGTGTGCGGTAGGTGATTTAGTTGCCAACTTCATTGTTTCTATCGTGCAACATAACCTCAGATGTGTGTGAAAATCGTGTTTGTTTTTCGTCGGTTTCACCAAGATTGGATTAATTTTCTTTATCTCCGCAGGCGGAATTGTGTTCTGTGAGTAATTTTCTATCTGCTGATACCAAAGACTTGCTGTCAAAACGGCTCTTTCTTAGGGGTAGCTAAAGTAAAACATTACCAAGTGGGTAAACATTTTCAAAAAGTCCAATACTGCAAATCAACTTGCGTACATAAAATCCAACTTTAGCTGCATTGCATTTGTTATAGAAAAGCTAGAAAGCAAACGTCTTTTGTTAAATGCAAGTAATAGTAAGAATAATCGAAGAAACAGAAAGCAAACTTATAATAGACATGGTACAATAAATAATAGCAAAATAAAAGTGAAACTTGAAAATGTCCTTGGATATATTAAAGGTTTTGCTACTTTAAGGAAACTTCAAAAAATCTTGAATGGTGAATTCGATCACCAGGTGAATAATTTAAATCTAGATACACTGTGTAACTTTAAGTATGCTTCTGTTGCATCTTGTGAAACTGAACGCACGCACAAATGCATACAAACATATTTTAGACGACCGCCGCAAAAATTTAACAATAGAAAATATAGAAAAGTATTTAATTGTTTACTATTTTAATCAAAATACAGTAGATAAGTAAAAGTTTCCTCGTAAATATTTAAACAAACAGTTTGTATACTCAATAGTAAATGTTATTTTTATAGTTAAAGTTTTGTAAATTTTTAATTTTATTTTTGCCATATTTCTAAATAGGTTATTATTTTCTATTAGTTTTCTCTTTCATAATGAAATATTTTATGATTTTTCTATATACGTACTAACGCGGCAAAAAAACCGGGGCACACGTGCCTAACGATACGTCGGTTCTAACAAAATTTCTCTCTTTTGCATCAGGCTTTAAGGTGAATTTGTCAGTTCAATTGTAAAGGTATTTACTTACATAATAGTTTTACTTAAACTGAAAGACAGATTTACAAGGGGTAACTTTAAAACCTGTGTGGTGCCCCGGTTTTTTTGCCGTGGTAGTACACGTACTACATACTTTAACATTGTCAGAACACAATAAAAAATGTTTTTTCCCTTAATTCTGTATTTTTCTTATATGCATAAATGCATATTTGGCTGCATATCTTAATAGCTTTTGTGGCATATTTGCATACATATTTAAGTATTTTTAAGTGCATATTTTCGAGTCCACCCGTTTGATCAGCCTCACTCGCCCAATTTAGTTAAGGCTTGTTAACACGTTCGCGGACACTTGCCCATACTTATTGGCTGGCAGAATCACATTAGTTTCAAGATCGTTTTCATCGTGCTTATAGTTAAGGTTATAAAAATCCCATGTGCCTGGACAATTTACAATCGTTTGTGCGTCTTTCTGGGACAGTAGACCATACAGAACGTGCTAACATATGCAGTATTCGACGGCATTTACCGCTTTGCTTGACAGCAGACTTTGATCTTGGACGATATGTCACGTCATGTCCCACAATGTCCGTCTTGGACGGTATATCACGTCATGCCCTACTATGTCCGACGGAATATGCCGCTTTGACCGCGAACTTGTTAAGGTGGTAGTGAATCAAAATACTTACTGTATATTGTTAGAAGAGTTCCAATGACTAATTTTAGTACATAATAGTAAAACTTAGATTAACTACAATTAAAAATGACAGCAATAAAAGCTAATAGCAACATTCTCAAAATCAAAATTAGTTCATTTTGTAACATACTAAATCATAATTCTTGTAATGAAACAATCTTTACTGTATGAAGACGATGCTGAAGATTTGTGAAGTACATACTACAGTGAATTGGTCAACAATTTATCTAGCAATTTTTACAGCTTAGGCTATTAACTGTTTAAAAAAAAACACATTTTATTTTAAGCGCATTCAACAAACGCAATTAATCATTTTTCTTAATTAAAAACATGAAGTCATAATGACTTAATAAAGAATAACGACCAACATAAGTTAAGGACTTTTTGTCACTAGTCGTATTTTTTTAAATGCGATTTGAATTTAAAATTTAATAGTTCCGCAGTGTCATTATCATTATAATGCAGCTAAGAGGTCCACCGGGAATGATAACCCTTTTACTAACCACATTCAGGGTTTACTTGACTATAAATCAGCAAGTTAAACTTTTTATGTGCTGCGTTGCATGTTTGCAAACAATTAAAACGAGCATTTTCTATTTTATAAATTTTATTTTGTTCTGTTGTAAAAGATATTTTAATGTTGGTATAGAACCAATTCTTTTCATTTTTATTATATAAATAACAGCTAATTTCCATTAGCTTATGAACTCAAATGATTATTGTTATAGAAAAGTCAATTAATCTACTCACAAGTCACATTTGTTAAGATAAATTGAATGTGTTTTAGAAATGTCAGCATAATAACTGAGTTTAAATGAAAAGTTACTCGTTTAATTTAGACAATAAGCTTTTAGATAAATAGAACTAAAAATAGTATTGAAATTTTAATGATATTGGGATACAAAGAAAGCAGGGAAACACAGAAAGTTGTTTTGCAATTTCTTTAACTTGTACGCCACATATTATATTTTACAGCCTACTGCAAGCATTAGACTCTGCGTAAACTTCATGAGACGGACTTTGTAAAAGATTTGTCAAAAACGGGTAGCACTAGAGCACGTAAAAGTACAATGTTGAAAGTCATTGGACATTCACACGTTTCTACCCAATAAATTGCTCAGGATTTAGAAAAAAATTACAGTGCTCGACGTTCTAAAAAATGAAAAGGTGGTAGTCCTATAAAGTATAGTATAGTTCAAGAAAATTATATTGTTAGGTGATTTGGATTGAAGGTTGGAGTTTTACGAATAAATAACGATCAGGCTTGTAGTATACATTTCATTTTGACGCTTTGCAATTATCCATCACATATAATTATGTCGTTCAACGTGAGACTGTAACACTTTAGCACCCGTACAAAGCAGATAATAAATATTTTTCTCCCAAATTATTTTGATCATTTAAAGTATCCGGATTTGCAAACTTCAGATTGCGTAGAAAATAAAAAAGATAAAGGTCACTGTGCGAATGAATCACTAGTAGAATTTAATGTTTGACTTAATATAACTTACTGATTAATTTTGGTTTTAACTGAATCTATCAAAAATTGATGCAACTTCATCTAACCTAACTGTCTACTCCAGGTCAAATTAGTTATCTAAAAATTTAAAACAAAAGCTTTTTTACCACATGTACCGTCTCACTAAAAGTTTCCCAGATTATGGCTTCAGCAAATGGGGATCTCTCTTCATTTCAAAATCAATATCCTTCGGTTTCTTAATCTTCCGTCTATCGGACAGAAAATTTTCAATACCTACCGTTTGGGTACATACAAATACAACAGTGACCATTATAAGTGTTTCAAAATAAATTGATTCAGCATGTTTATTACATGGTGTTTATATTTATGGCAAGTTCTATTTTGCCGATCTTTTTTTAAATATACACATGACACATTGACTTTTCTTCTTTAGTGGCTTAAATGTCGTGCTGGTGGAAGCAACAGTGCACCGGCTTTTCTTCTTTGGTGGTTTAAGTATCATGCTGGTGGACTTCTAAACTTTCTAAATACTGAGCGAGCTATTTTTCTAGTTCTATTATAAAACTTCTTCGCTTCCGTCTCTTTTCGGCGCTGTATTGAAAGATAATCATATCATGAATGCTTTCATAACGTTAATATCTATCATCTAGTAAAAAACGATCAGTGGCTATCTTCTTATAATAGTCATCTCTCATCATTCTTTTCACGCTTTTTGTTCTGGTAATTTTGTCCATAGCATCGACGCCGCGTTTAGGTGTCTTAAGGCTGTCGAGTAGAGTGTTAGGAATGACTCCGGTTACTGAGAGGATGACTATCGATGATATCTGTCCTTTCTCAAATTCCAGATTTGCTTTATGTCCACTCATAAGGGTATATTATTGCTTACTTTTTAGTGCTTTTATAGTAAGTTGTGTGTGTTTTGTCTGTCAGTACAGGATTATTGTAGTACAACTTAAATATGCCATTTTCTAGTGGAGGCGAAGGATGATATTTCTGGTAAGGCTCTATTTTTGGCGCAAGGCCATAAAGGAGCGTTAACTGAGAATGTATAATTTTTGCTACATCATCATGCCTGTCAATGTACTGCTTGGAAGCTAATATTGGGCAACCAGAAGTAATATGATCAACCTTTTCACTCATCTGGTGACACTTTCTGCATTTATCGGAATCCAAGGCTTCCTTTAAAATGTACTGCTTATAATTCCTGGTGCTAATTACCTGATTCTGTATGGCTACAACAAAACCTTCAGTCTTGGGGTAAAGCTCTCCTTTCGGCAACCATAAACAGGACTTCTCCATATTGACATGTTGCTGCTGGACCATATTAGGATGTCGACCATGCAGCTCTTTTGATGATCATTGCTCTCTTTTCTGTCGAATTATTTCAGATCTGATTGCCAGTTGTAATGGAGTGTAACTCTTGTCAATAGCATTGATTGCAATATGTAGCGGACGGTCAGTTCTTTAGATTAGATGTTTGCTTCTTGCACGCTTTTTTTATATCAATAAATCCTCTACCTCCAAGGGCTTGTGGAATGTTTATTCTCTCAACGACTGATTTTGGATGGTGTTTATTGTACTTTGTCATTAGAGTCCTAGTAATTCTGTTCAGTGCATACACGGGATAATACCAAAGGAATAAGTTCAGACCGGTATAGCGTAAGAATTTATCGTTTTAGTAAGATTTTTGGCAGAAGAGAAGAGGTGTTCGCTTGGAAGAATCCTACCGTAACTGCTTCTTTACATCCTTAGCTTTTAGCCTGTTACTCTGCTTAATTCCAAGATACGTATATGCCTATTTATGTATTAGGCTCTCAATCGTTTTCATAGTTTTCATCAATACACCTTCCTTGTGAGTTACTAAACCTCGTTCTATATCAACAGCTTTACATTTCTGAATCCCAAAGTTCATGCAAATATCTGAGCTGATATTTTCCACTAATTTGCTGAGTTGCTGTAACTCAGATTCATTATAGGCGTACATTTTGATGTCATCGACGTAAAAGAGGTGATTAATCACATGCATTGTTCTGCAGGCAAGTTTTAATTGGAATCCATATTTGGTTACGTTAAGAGCGTTGGAAATAGGGTTTAAAGAGAGGCAGAACCACAGTGGGCTAAGGCTGTCTGCTTAGAAGATGCCATACTTTATCCTAATCTCTGTGGTTTCAATACTCCCTGAAGCAGTTCTAAGCATAGCTTTTGTTTTCCAAGTGCTCATCGTGTCTTTGAGAAAATTTATTAATAAAGGAGAGATTTTATAGATTTCCATCATATGCAAAAGCTAACCATGCGGCACCGAATCAAAAGCTTTCGTGTAATCGATGTAACACATATACAAATTGTTCCTTACACCCCTGACTGCCTTTTTTACATCGCTTTTGCTCTTCAGCTATAATATCAAAATATCTATGTGCTTAGTAATTAACACTGTAATGACCACCGTACTTATTTTGTATAGCGTGGACGAGAATGTTATAGGCCTGTAATTCTCTGGTCTGACTGTTTCTTCGCTTTTTGGTTTGACGCAAGTTATCCCTGCAGTAAGAAATAACGGTAGATTGGCAGGGTTATTCATAACATTTTAAATCGTTCTTGCAAGGTGAGGATGCAAGAATGTAAGTTTTCTGTACCAGCAGTTGTGTATTTTATCTTGGCCAGGAGACTTCCAATTGTGCGTCTCGCTTATTACTTTTGCAACCAGGTCACTTGTAATTTTTATGGTAGCATCTTGCTGAACGACATTGTCAAACTTATTGCGCTCTTCCTCTATCCATACTGCAGAATTGTGCATCTTCTCTTGCGACCATAAAGATTTCCAGAAATCTTTTAATTGGGATTTTGTGCTTCCGTATTCAGTGCTCTGTAGAAACCTTTTTCATTTTTATTGAACTGCTTGTTTTGGTGTTTTCTTTGGTGCGACTTTTGATACCTCTTTAACCTCGCTGCGTACCCAGCCAGTTTCTGTTTTAATTTACCTAGGGCTAGCTCTGTGCTTTCATTCGTCTCAATTAAATGTTTGATTTTTTTTAAAAGAGATTTTGGTCTGTTTCCCCTCAAATATTGCGTTAACCTACCTATATCAGCTCTTAAAGTTTGTGTTCTTTTCTCTATTCTAATTTGCCATTTAGGCTTTTTGGTTTTTCTTGTGAGGCTGATTTAACGGTGTCGCAGTTCTAGTGAGATCACTGATGGTGAGAGCAGTACGGTACATCAAGAGATAAATATCTTCAATTTAGTGCTTACGTATTTTGGAAGGATTGCATTCATTTTATTAGCAATTGCATGATTTTTTTTATTATAAGTCAGTCTAGGGATTAGTTTCCTCTTGTTAGGATCAGTACCTGTCTATTGAAGCAAACGTGTTACTAGCTCAGTCTCAAAGTTATCATTTTGACTAATCACTTCTTGTTCTCTTTCAATTCTGTGTATTTGTTGCGCTTCGAGCACATGGGTCTCAGATTCTATTTCTTGAGCAACTGATACCTTCTGCCAAAATCTCATTCATTGGCTGCGTCTTTCTTAATTCGCTGTAGTTGGTGTTGCGGTATCTTGTTGGATTTCACTATTACTCGTTTTTGGTCCATTAGCCGCTGTTCTGCAGCCTGGGTATAATCGGGAAATCTGAGCAGAAAAAATTTAAACATTTCTTATCTAAGGTTTGATTCTGTCTCTAATTTTGAAGCTATGTAGCAGCATCGCATGACGTGCTGACTAAGTTCGTTGCTGCGTGTCATGCGCTGCCTGGGTTTACCAGCCTTAGTAGTTGCAGGCTGATTAGCAGGCAAAACAAATGCAGCTGGTGTCGAACTTCCATTATCCAGATTCGGATTTGTCTAATGTTCGTTACGACGCTCGTCCGAGACTTCCTTGGTTTTGTTAGTAACCCGGTTACTCCTGTATTGGTGGTTGGCCCTTTACACAGTAGCTGAAGATCCGCGTGGTCGCTGCGCACGTGGGTAACACCCTCTCTACCGTGGCTGTTTTGAAAAACTGGGCGATGGGTTCTCCGACCCCTACGGCTTTATTATTATTATTATTATTACATTGAACAAAGTACACTCAACTGACAAAGTTTTACTACAGAATATATACACAAATAAATACAAACACACAAATCTGACAGTTTTACAACAATATGTTTAACAATGACTTTAGAGTTCTAAATTTACTATTAAAAAACATCACAGTGGTTCTGTATATCGTTATAAATACTACACATTTTATACAGTAAAACATTTAAATGGTAATTTGTGCTTGCTGGTGCTCAATAGAATGTCCTAAACATTCAAGTAGGATATGCAGATACATTTATGGTTGTTAAAGAGAGAAAGGCAAAATTACCTACATTTCCATGCGGCAATTTGCGTAAGTAGCTGCCTAATAGATGATGTACTACAAAGCCATGCATTTTGAAAGCTTGAATAATTATTCCTGGATCTCTCATTGTATCCACTCTAACCAAAGCTATTCTGTCTATTTTGTATTTATATTCAATTGAAATCTTTAAATTAAAAATTTAGTTGATTTGGAGTGTCCATTAATATAATTTATTTAAATCGTTCTGAAGCAGTAGACAATCGATATTATTTCTAACATTTGTATATACTTTTACAGGTTTGATTATTTCACTTAGACTATAGATGAACATCAGGAACAACAGTGGTGAGATTGGAACCTTGAGGTACCCCGGATAGAATAATAGAAGCTTTGATATATATTTGTTTATCGTACAAACACATGTTACTCTCTATTATGTAAATATGAAGCGAAAAGCTTTGTTAGTTTTTTATGAAAACTAAATTCATTTTTCAATTTACAAATAGGAAGACTATGAGACACAAGATCAAACGCCTTTTGCAAGTCACTCTACCTGACTTCCTTCGTGCATTGCTTGTGATATAAATTGAGTAATGCCAATTAAATTACTGTTGGTATACGAATATTATTTGACTGTACAGTAAATCATAGACAACTTTGTAAATAATGGACTCATAAATCTTGGCTGGTACTGACAATATAGCAATAGCAAAACTAGAGAATATATTTACGTGATTTAGTAAATTAAGTACTAAACCGATTTAATATTTTTACATACAACAGTAGCTGTTACAGCAACTAAATGTATACTAACCACTCTATTATTCTTGCATCTTACTCGAACACTGGGAAAGTTCTTACCGCTTTACATTCTACCGAAAGTTCCTAACAAGACAGAAATAGACAGCAACGGGGAAGTCCCTAAATTCTCTAAGTTTCTAAATGTATTACTAGAGATCGGATTTTATGCAAAATGCATAATATTCTTTAATCTGTGCATATTTATAAGTTTCTATCTAATGTGAAAGAATTACATCATTTAAAGGTAATTTAACCTAAATACTACTTGCATATATTGCGTACATCGAATCTTTTAGCATTTATGCATTTTTTATTAATTTTAGCATTTAGAAAAATTTAAATTTGTCATTAATTCTCAAAATCCAATTGTTGCTTTCAACAAAATATTAAGTTAACATTTTAAAGTTAAAGAAATTCAATTTATTTTTATTGTACATTGTCCAGTGTCCAAAGCAGTCACTTGATTGTGTTCTACAAAGAGATTTCGGCTTGTAACAGTACAAAAATTTCTTTAATTTAACAAACATATCCACAAAAGAATAATTTGTTTTGTTAAAGTATGAAACTAGATTTCTTAGGTTTTATCTTGAGAATTCCTGAAACAGAGAAATAAGAAATTCTACTTTCCCTGGTAGGGGTAACAAATCTGATCATTTAATGAGTTTTGCTTTAGTAATTTAAATAACACACACATTATGCGTCTTTGTTGCACGTTTAATTTAAAAAAATAATTTACTATTGTCCTACGATGTTAAACTAAACAACTTTTGCATAAAGCATCTTTCTTTAAAAGTACCATAAACTGAGAAATAGATCATAATGTATGTAGATCAATAGTAAGTAAGTACATAGTATTCGACATCAGTGTATCTAAACAATCGAACAGTTTGCATATTCCTAATAAATAAGCGATACTAGCAACCTCTACTACTAAAACGAATGTTTATACAATATAGCGACCGCATCAGAGCTGATATTTTACCAGCATTTACAGTTACCGTCTAGATAGAGTTGGAATGGAGTATACAATATTGTATTACAACCACAGCATCGTATTCAAATTACTTACATTGTTTAACCACATCCCTTCAATTACTGTTGTAACCCCTTATTAAATGATTTCATGCTGTAAAATTGACTTTTCTATAACAATACTATCTCAATTTCTAAATGTGGTTAGTAAAAGGTTTTTGGTTGATCTTTTAGTTATAATTATAAATGACACTAGAGAACTATATTTATGACTAGTGGTAAAAGTTCTTCAATTTATATTGGTCATTATACATTATAAAGACATGTAAGTATACAACTTTTATTTTAAATGAAAAAGCTGACATATTACTTTCATTGAATAGGTTTCAAGTAAAATTAATTTTTCAATTTTATATTGTTTTGACCCATTGAGATGATTTTACTAAACATTTCTTAAGTGTTAATTTTGACTGATGCTAACTTAATTAATTACCACATTCCCGTTCTGATTTGCATTACTTTTTACCGATCCAGACAATCTTCTTCTGTTTTTTTTATTTCTCCAATATTTCTTCTTTAATTATCCCTTAGTACCATGTTTCTGCTACATAAAACTTGATGATTGCTAGACCTTTTTATTTGAACGTGTTTTGTAGAGTAATCTCATA
>VTPC01007681.1:15774-38864 GCA_011009095.1 Ignelater luminosus
CCCATGATAGAGATTGGCATAGCGGCGGTCAATAGAAGTTTTTATTGGGACGCCGTATGTACCACCGGCGGACATTTTCATCACAAACAAGAAAGACTGATAAATACAGTTTTAGTAAAAATAAATAAACTAAGTTGTACGGTATATTTTTACTAAATTCTATATTAATCAATAAGTACAAGTTGGATGTAAAGAATGTAATATTTGCCTGTCTATTGTCTCAAATGCTCTTTCAAGATCTAAAAAGACGGCAGCAATTTTATTATCTTTTTCCATTTGATATTTCCAATTTGCTATAACTAAATTTAAAGCCGTTTCACATGAATGACTTTTTCTAAATCCAGATTGAGAGTCTATTAGTATTTTATTGGTTTCTAGATAATCTTGCAATTGTTCTTTGACAATATGTTCAATAATTTTCTAGAACGTCGATAGCATATTCATTGCACAAAATTTCGAACATTTCCTAGTGTTTGCGACTTTTGGTATAGGAATTACTGTAGCAGTTTTCCATACGTTAGGAGACTTTCCTAAAGTAAACGATTCATTAATTATTCAAAGTAATAATTGTCCCACGACTGTAGAGCATCTTTAATGACGTTTACTGTTATGCTGTTTATACTGGTTTTATTTGTCATGCTATTAATAATTTTTCTCAGTTGTTCCATATTGACTATTTGGAATTTAAATGTTGTTATTCACGAATTCCCAATACCCGATTCTTTCATGAATTTGATTTACACTATCTACAAAGTAAGCATCGAACTTGTCAGCTATGTATTTGGGATCGTCAATAATTTCATTTTAAAATTCTATTTGGCACAGATTAGTTTCGTTTTTTCCTTTGATAGTTGCTTTTAGTTTTCGCCACATTTCTTTCGAGATGTCTCTTACCTTATCAATTTCTTGTTCGTAATATTGGTTTTTTTTTAATTTAGTGGGACCATTGTAATAATTTTTTGTATTTTTGTAATCATTTCAGTCGTTTACATTATTTGTCAAATTAGCTAATTTATAGAGGCCATCTCGTTGTTTACGTACCTGGTCAATGCTTTTTGATGATTCCTAACAAATGTGTTTTTCGTCTAAGAAGTCCATGCGCTAATGAAATGTTTGTGTAGACGTTATCAGTGATTAGAATTCGTCCCGAATCAAGATAGTCTTCACATAGGTTTAACATTACATGTGTCCCTAGATCTTTTCCGCCAGTTTCAGTTTTCCCTTCATAGACCATCATTGAATGAACATAGTCATTGGTGTCACATAATTTAAAAAGTTTTATGCCGTACTTATGTTTGTTTAACGGAAGGTGCTGGCGAAATTTAAGTCTGCCCCGGAAAGGTACTATACTTTCATCAACTGCAATTCCTATGTCTAGTTTCATGATTTCTTTATATCTCTAAACAAGCATCTCAATAAGCGTTCGGACTTTATAAATTCGATCTTCTGGTGAAGCTTCCTCGTTATTTGAAAAGTGCCAGAATTTCAAACTTTCAAAACGGTTGATATAATCGTAGATGCCACATCATTCTCATTCTTTCCGTCGCGGCTCCAATAGCATTCTATTGAAGGATATCTTACAAGCCCCATCCATAGCAGAAGATCGAAAGCTTTTTCATTTCATACGCATTTGTTGGTTTCCAAGTTGACAAACGACTAGACCGAGTATGTTGTCGTTTATTTAGAACCTGCTGAGCGTTGCGATTTCTCTCTGTTACAATATGTTGAACGATGTTATCACTTAGAAATAATATAAAACAATCAAAAGGTGTAGCATCTACAGATATGTTACTTATAATACCAGAAGCATCCGAAAAATTAAATATTTGCTGATGATCTCCAGTAATCTCAAACCATTTTGTAGTTGACGATATTGTAACATCTAAAATAAGAAAATTATGGAAATAAATTAAACTGTGCGAGAGTACTCAAGAAAAATAAAAAATACCAGCAGTAGATTCATCTAATTCACTGTCAGATTTTGAGTCAACAGATAAAGTCGAGTCTTCATCGCTAGGTATATAAATTTTATCATCAGATTCGGCAAAACTCTTTTCGTGTTTCCTTCAGATTCTTTGAAGGTAGTCTCCAACAAATCAGCTAACCCTTGCTGTTTCAAAGGTTTGTATTTGTCGTTCATTGAGGAAGAATTATTGTTCATGGTTTAAGAATCGGGATAGTAGAAATAATTTGCGTAACACTACAAACTGAACCGCACAATATTTTCTTAAACACACACCTACACGATAGAGTTACGACTAATAACTTGCAATAACTTGTTTAGCACGTTCGTTATACGAAAGAAAACGAATTAATTCGAATGTAGAGGATAATCATTGTTTGACCGCTGGCGACCATGTGGCGATGAAGTAATATTGTTATTATTCCTACGTCACATAACCACCGGTGGTCAAACAAAGTAAAAGTGCTAGATTCATGCAACAAAACACATTAAATAAGAATAATACAAAATTCTATGATTTATGTCGCTACTGTTAACCGTTATAGCAAGCGCGTTTTAAGAAAGAATTGGAAAAATGAATTAGGCGTCACCAGAACAACCTCCTTTGACCGCCGGCGTACAGTGAACCGGGTAGTAGGTGTTAGCTTGACAAAATTATTTTTTTAGTGATTTTGGTTGTAGTAGTCACAATAAACCTAGTAACTGGATTTATTCATTAAAAAGAAGTTGAAAAGTCCTACTGAATAAAATCTTTTCAAAATGATACACATGTTTGTAAATAAAGGAAAATTTTTTACAGAATTGTACCTAACGACAAGTAACAATATGTAATCCTAATAATTAACAATAAACAACAATATTACATTAACCAAGTACTATTTCCTTCCAAATCAGATACTATTTCAGTTGAATCGGAAGCAATACTCTAGATATTTTCCACGTGTGACGGTCTCTAAAATTTCGACGCTTTATGTCTGGTTTTTTGGGCCTTTTCAGATAGCTGCCCAACAGGAAAAAACCAGCTTGTAATAACGCTACTTTCGTGGTAAAGGATTTTGTGCGGAATCACGAGCATGGAATACCAAGAGCATCGACCTAAATATAAATTTCTGGTCTCAAAAAACATTTCTCAAAGTTGTCAATTAATTCCGTGGCTAGACGACAAAGTTTGCAACAAAAACTTTAAATTTTTATAAAAGCCAAATCAATCCCTATCATTTTGGATGAGTTCGTAGGATTTTTAAATTTTTTCATTGTCATAGTCAGACCATGAAAACTTTTGTTTGTACTTGTCATCACAACCCCAATTGCAATATAACATCAATTTTTTTTGATATCACTTTGTGACATCTGTGCAGCCAATGATCAAGGGTAGCTTGAAGAGAGAGCTCTGTACTTATTTCAGTGATTATGATGACTGTCTAGAATTGTTGTTTTGCTTTTTGAAAAGCATAATAAGAGGGGAAAACATGATTTCCTACATTTATAAGACTTTTTCGTGTTGATTTATATGCAAAAGAAGTGCATTTTGTATCAACATAATGAACCAATACCTGCACACTCGTTAATGGTCTTTGAGCAATCTGTTGCTGCTTGAAATTTGTAATTTCCCATACCATGGTAGATGCCGCGTTTCCAACGTCAGACACTATTGTACTTTCTTTGCCCTCATCATGAAGGCAGACTTCTGATGAAGAATGCTTAGCAACTAAGTCTTCCACTCAATTTAGTTCTTGTGGAAAATTCCTCAAAAGATTTTTTCGATTAGTCTCGGCCTTCTAATTCTAATTGGAAGGCTGAGGCTGACCTACATTTGCTAATACTCCTTTTAAAAGCTTGAAAATCTTGCCTTCAAACTACTCTTTAATGTTTTTTGTGAAGGAATCTATTTTGTACCTATTTTTTCCATCGATCTTGAAACCAAAATGATATACGGCTGATATTTTTTAATTAGACGATTGATTTCGTCTGAATCACATGAGAACGCTGTATTCTTCATGACAGCCCTCAAAAGCTGTTCTAACTGCTCCTTCTTTGGATAAATTTTCCAAAGTTCGAAAAAATCCATTCTAGATATAGACCAACTTACTTCTGAAAAAGCTAAAAAAATACCCCAGAGCAAACAAGAGCAAACAATAAATGTGCTCAAACTAGAATAATTCATCTACAAAATGGTGTAAAATGCATCGCGTGAAGTAACGTGGAGAATATAATTTAAGACTAATAAAGTTGTAAAACCGATATTATTTTTGCATACATTTCACGTTCGATTTTGAATCCATCCTATACAAAATTTGTTGTATCAGAAAATAAAATAGTTTCTTTATTGTAAAGAACTTACTTTGGGCTTTTGAATCCATATGGGAATAACTGAATATAAACTTTTTATGTGTATCAAATCTTGTTACAATGTTAACCGTTGTCTTGCAACTAAAATAGTTATTTGAAAACCAACAATTCGTCAGACAACTTTTGTTGCACATAATAATTCGTAGACCAGTGTTGGCGCCTGATTATCTGCAGATAGTTTATCAACAAAGTATGAGAATTGCAATAATCCTATTTTCTCTTTCTAATTCAGATACGACTTTTGTCAAACTAGCATGTACTATTCGATTCACCGTGCGGCGGTACATGCGGCGGTCAACGTGTTAAGCCCAGCAACGGGACATAGGGAGTGATCCTTTCAACCTTCAACTTTATTTTCGCCGTATGACTGGATTCTCCTGGATTCAGTGATTTGCATTTTTCAATTTCATCTTTAATTATAACCTCGCAATTTTCCCTTTGTTTTATTTTTGATATTCGGATGGATGGACAGGTGTAATTTGGTTATCTAATTCTTACTTGTTCATTTCTGTAAAGATAGTTGAGCTGTTGAGTGTAGACAAAATGAATTTAAATTGGAATTTCTTACCTATTCACTCGTACAGCTTATACGATTTCATTTATACGCCAATTGTAATTTAAAATGATCTCCTGTCAAGAGATGGTATTTTAGTGGTTCATAATTTATTCATTTGTTACTTGATCAGAGATCAGATAATCTCTTAGGGGAGAAGGGGCGGGAGCTCGTGAAAATTGGACGGAAATTCGTCGCGGATGCGTTGGGTCTGGTGATTTGTAAAGCGTTGCATATTTTTCTGTATTTGTGACTAGCCTCAGCTCAGCAAGGGCAAGCGGACTGTGTTTTTGCCTTTCTAGGTTTCATATGAGATGTTTGGTTTTATTTAACTTGTTCCCATCCCTGAAATTTCAAGAGCCGCTTCCTGGAGTTTTTTATTGGTTCAACTTTAATTTGTTGCTGTGGAAGGTGACGACCCTTAAGAATTCCATTCAGCTTTCGACCCGATCGCTTGACGCATTTTTGTTGGTGCCAGCACATCTGGAACAAATGTTTACCATACCAACATGCTCGTCGTTAAAGATTTAAATTTTTAAAAATTTGATTTAAGCCCCTTAATTTATTCTACTTTTTCTTAAGTTGCCGTCTGGATTAATTTTATTTCACTCAAATTAATTCTGACCAAATTGTCAATTATTAAGTGATTGTTTAAATTTTTTTCTTATTAATTAAATTTCTTGTCGCGTAATAAAGAAAAAACTAGAGAACTTAGGAAGCATGAGTTAAGAGGGTTCTTTTGTTGCAGAATTTTTCTCCAACGCAACGCTGTAAAAGTTTCTGGAATTTTGGATATTCTCGTAAGTCTGTTTTTTTATTACCCTTAATTATCGATTTTTAAAATTTTATGTTTTTCTAAATGGTCTCATTATAAAGCTTTGCTATTTAGAAATTTATATGCTAGGTTGGATATAATGTGTTAATATTTTCATTGCATGTTTATACGAAAGGAAATTTATTGAAGGTTTAGATTAACTTATTCTTATCTTTAATATTTTAGTAAATTGCGTCTTGAACTTTTAAAACATTATTGTATTGTGTAATTTAGTTTTTTTTTATTGTATGTTTCCGGATTACTTTAATCAGTAAATTGTTTCCTGAATTATTAAAAATTCTTTCCTGTATTGATGTGTTTTCCCTTCGGAAAACTGGTGCCTTTGATTGCTTTTTTCAACCTACGCATTAATTGCAATTACGGTGTTTTATTGAGTTTTTAACTTCACTCAAGACCATAAGACCTGTAGTGTCGTAGTAAATTTATATCAAACCGCAAGGTTACGTTACAAATTTCTATATACCCAAATGATAAGTTTATTCATGCTTGTATCAAACTGAGGAATATCTAAAAGTCAGGTTCTTCAGTTAATTTGCTGTATTATTTCCTGACATTTCTTATTTGTCGCCATTTTATTATTTAATGACCAAGACCTCTGAGTGTTGTGTTATTCAGGTAAATTGTAATAGATAAGAAAACTCATTAGGTTATTTGCGTTTGTAAATCTTTTGCTATAACAGGCTAGTAGAAGATTGCAGATAGATTTTAAGTATTTCTTCGCCTGATATAATCATTTTAACTTTCATAGAAAAATCTTATAAATAATGTCGGAGAAGGCAGAGCGATTGTTCTAACGTAGTATTAAGCGAAACTATTGTAGGTGAGATATCTATTATGACCATATTTTAATTTTAATTAAATCAAAGACAATAACACCAAATTAAATAACAAGAGGATGTAGAAAAATAATGTTCCGCCTGCTCTACATTGACCTGTATAAAACACTTTACTTCGTGACGGGTTTACTCCACTGAAAAGGATAATACTTCACATTACTTACAGTAATCCCAGTAGTATATGCATAATACATCAATTTGATTAGCGAAAAGGTTTTTCTAGAATCCCTGTCGAATAATAATTAATTGGAGTAACAACTTCAACAAAGAAGCATGAGTGGAATTGTGAGAGAATCGCACCCTTGTCTTGTTAGCATTAAACACGGATTATCCGACGTAGTAACTAGAAGAAGCAGCTGTATTTCGAATTAAATCTTGAACGTTGCGGTTCGCCATCACTTCTAATTGTTAGTAAGGATTCCATTGATTGGAAACCTCTACTAAATCAAGTTCATCGAAGAAATATCTCGTATCTTTAGGGTAAAACTCATTTAACTATTCTGCCAACCAGTTAAGGTTTGCTTGTGCTAGTTTTGTAATAATTACTACTAGATAGATCTGTAAAAGACCTTTTAAGAGTAATACTTATTTAGAAGAGAACTGTTCTAAATTTAAATCTATGAAAAGTTCATATTTGATGTAGAGAAAGAAATATTAAATATTTCTTGAGAGCAGTTTCTTTTAATAAAATTTTTATAACCTGTTTTTTATTTGATTTCTTTGGCGTATCCGTTTCATATTTTAGGATTTAACTGATATTGAAATACAAAATGTAGGATTTATATATGTAATTCTGAGTGTACGAATGAGCATCTTGGAAGATATTACGATGCTGCAATTCTCTTTTAGTACTAAACGAATAACGGCATTTTACTGTACGGAAACTGAAATCAATGGTAGATACCGAAGGCGAGTGTGTGAAAATACTTTGAATGTAAATATTTGATATTTACATTTGCAAAAGATTCCTACGCCCGATCTTAACCTTAATTGTGATATCTCAATTCTGAAATGTAATCTAATGATGGAATGGATGTGTGATTGCACTAAAATTACAACTGGAGTTGTGACTCTTGAACTTAAAATCAAGGTTTTGCGCCAATCGATTTCCCATGAGGTAGTGTTCGTAAAGGACGCATCTCAAAGAGATGATAAAATTGCATTCAGTTAAGTACGAGTAAATATAAATTAGCGTAACACATGTAACGTACATTCTTATTATCACGGAATCTGTAAATTACTATCATAATTATAATTAAGTCATTGCCATTTTTACAAATACGATTCTAAATAGGTGGACAGGTTTTATCATCACCCATTACTTATCCATCGAAATTGCTACAAGACATTGTTGAACTATCCTCCATGACGATGTTCTGACCAATAGGATGTCTAAGAAACTGTAAACTTTGTATTATAATGACTAATACTAATATTTAAGTCTGCCGTCCAAACATTGAAAAAATTGTTTCATTATACCTTACGTTAAGCAATTCATAAAGTAAAACTGATGTAAGTACGGGTCAAGTACAGTAGGCGATGCAGTTGTCTGCTTCAAGCGCTTTAAGTGGCAAAAAAGGTTGTAGGTACGTTCTCCGTAGGTACGTATCTAGAAACTATAAAAGAATGATTTAATTCTACGTTCATTTTTTTTCCAAATTTAGTAGAACGTTTTCTTTTCTTCTCTCAGTCTTTCTATCTTTCCAAATTTAACTAAACTTACTCAATGTGACTAACACTTCTCCAATTTCTTCTCTTCTAAATGCGTACAAAATCTAAAGCCTTTCATTACTCTCTATTATGTTTTTTATAAGAAACACGAACGGCTGACACGTCCAGTGTTCTAAAATGCGTTTCCGCTTTTCCACAGATCACTCAAAAAACCAAAGTTAAACCAGCAATATTATGTACCGTTACGTGGTTGCCAACGAACAAGTAGATCCAGTAGTTTGATCTAAGAAAGGCATGAGCAAAACCTGACGGACAAGATATGACGACAGTTATGCAGACGTGGAACATTAGTAAAACTTGTTTGACGGTGGCTTTGGCAAAATCCTCCAGTTTTCCTATGATACTAATTTGGTGCAACCAATAAAAAGGTTGCCAAACCGAGTTTGTATCTTTCTGGTTTAGAAAATCCATTAGTAATTTCAAAATCATTTTCAAGTATCACTAGGCTCAACATTTTTAATACTGACCTTTAGCCATTCTCCCAGTATGATAACGTATATCTCATATTTTCTTACGCTTAGAATTGCACTTTAAATAATTATAAACTTAAGTAACATCGTGACATTTCTTGAAATCTAACACCCTTTGCTAACGAATTTTTCTTGAAATACTGCGCTAAATACTGAAATTACTGCTTGTGGTATCCTTTCGTGTTTCCGTTCATTGTATCTCCAAATCTATGTTTGGAAATCTTTTTGCAGTATCGCTTCTTTTCCAACGTTTCCTGTTGCATGGCTACGTCTAAAAAAGTCACAAGCAAAATCAGAGAAAGTGGCCTTATACCCGTGCAGACTAAAAGGGGATTGCTCACAGCAGCTCAATCGTAGATGGAAGGTAATCTACCATGAATTAAAATAAAAACTCAATAAAAAACCTAACTTGTTACTTGAAGATGTCACAATCGATATGGGCGCCAGAAGCCAAGTGAAGGTCATTACATTCGCTGGTGTGGTTCCGCACCATATCCCACCGCAGGGATATGATAAAAACAGGAATTTAATTAAATCCCTAAAAGAGTTAATCAATGCATGGGAGTTGTTGAAATGACAACTTGATATAGTCATTCCACTAAGCGAATCCAGTAGTTTGATCAAATTTCTAAACAGATTTAGTAAAATGACAAAATTGCCATGTCAGTACTTGCATAGCACTGCGTCATGCTTGTTGCCACGCCCCTCTACCCCATCGCTCCCCACCGGCATCCCTGCCAGCCACGGCCAGTTCAGGCGCACACAGTTGCACCCAAATATTACCTGAGGAAGGTTCCGCGCATTTTCATTAATTGTTTCGCAATTTCTACGTTCTCCAAGTGTACCCGCATCACAAAATCGCTTTGGATACGGGACAAAATCAGACTCAGACCGAATTTGTGTGTGAAGAACATTTCAATAAAACTATCAGGACGTTTTTAGACGCACAGCATGATAAAGAAAAACCGTTATTGACTTGCGAAGAATAGAAGAAGCTATCACAGCCATTGAACAATTTGAATTAGCACCAGCACTAAATCTTCAAAGGACGGACAAACAGTACTATGACGGAAAAAATACGATCTGATGGAGGTAAGTACTAAAAAGTCTTTGATTTTGAAGAGAAAGTCTGACTCTGACCCAGCTGTGAAAATAGCGCCTACGGAAGCACTTGATCACATACTTCTCAAATCCCATCAGTCAACTGGCCACGGAGGCAGAGATAAAATGCTGTATAATTTGAAATCTCCACCTCAGTAGTACTGGAGTTTTTGAAACTGTCCTCGATATGTCAATCTAAAAATAAATTTCCAAGGAAAGCAATCGTCGTTTGCCCAGTTGTGTCTAGCGACTTCAACCATCGTGGTCAAGTCGATTTAGTGGACTTAACAGTCGACTCCAGATGGAAATTATAAATGGCTATTACATTATCAGGATCACGCGACAAAATTCAGCTGAAAGTGACGACGTTTGTGAGTTCACAGCGGATGTAATACAAGAATTAACTACCATGTGGCTAACATGAAAAATTGTTAATGGTCGGCCTAGACCTCCAGTAAACCAAGGATCGGTTGAGCAATCAAATCAAGATGTTGAAGCTATGTTACGTGCTTGGCTCATTTACAATTATACAAAAAACTGGGCTATCGGTTGTTACTTTGTTCAATTTCAGAAGAATTCCTCTTTTCGCCTTAGCATTAAACGATCACTGTACAAAGCCTTATTTGGAACAGAGCCAAAAACAGGATTCTACTCTACTCATATTCTAACAGAATTGCTTGAAAAGCTTTTTACTGAAAAGGACCTGGATCAGTTTGTTAAACAGCAACACAATGGCAACGCTTCAACTTCAGAGGATCTACCAGCAGCTGAATTAATTAACAACAATGTTTCAACTTTAGAAGATCTACCAGCGGTTGAATTGATTAACAACAATGCTTCAGCTTCAGAGGATGCTGCATCGACAGCTAGAACACCAGTATTGTTAGTTGCACCAGAAGGGAAAGCAGTTGACAGAGAAGAAAAAGCGTTTTGTGTTGTTTGTGGCATGAAATCTACTGGAACCCATTTAGTTAGCAGAAAGATATGGGTCGAGAATATTTATGCCAGAAAGAAGGGTGCTCCACACAATCTAAAACGATTTGCTGAAAAGATGAAAGATACTTCTTCGAAGAAATTTAAAGACGTGTTAGTGGGTTCCACCGTTTTGATTGATGTACCTAAGGTAGATAGAAGTCCATTAAATGCAAACAATATCACGAGGCTCGTATTAAATATAAAGAAAAATATTTAAAATTGGTACTTCAGTTGGTATCATAAGAGATTGTGTTCTTCAAATAGCTACAACCACATGTGCTGAGTTTGCAAGAAATTGCAGGAAAAGTATCTTTATTCGGAGGTCAAGGGTTCAAGAAATGTTCCTGTGAAAAATCAAAAGTGCAATGCAAAAGGAATAGATGTGTCTGAAAAGAACTAACGTCCTTTGTAACTCGAGATGCCGCAAATCCACAATGTTTTTAATAAAAAGTAAATGAACATTATAATTAAGTTCCATTTAAAAGAATATACTTCTCGCTAACTGTTTTGGTACACTTCGTTTAAATATCCTATCGTTGATAAATTTGAAATAAATAATTGAAATGATATTTTATATGAATGGTTGGTTTACTAAATAAATCTTTTTAATAGTTTAGAAATGTTAGTTTTGTCATTTCACTAAATCTGTTTAGAAATTTTATAAAATTACTGGATTTGTTTAGGAAAATGACCATATCGAGTTGTCATTTTAACATCTTCCGTGAATTGATCAATTCTCTTAGGGATTTGATCAAATCCTTGTTTTTATCGTATCTCTGCGACATAACATATATATCAATTAGTAAAATGTTCTGGTAGCAATGAACACTCTGTGACTTACCAATAAAACTTATAATATCTTAAGTTCTTATTATGTTTGCATTAGACAACTCGCTCTAGATTCTAGAATTTTACTAATGAGATAAAATAAAAACTGCTTGTTCATCACGCCAACGCTGTTCCAAGGGTCTGGTTCACAATATCTGTACATTGGTTTCAAAAACATACACATATATATTGTACTTTGTCTGAAAGATTGAGAAACAGTAAACAAATAAAATGCCAAAATACATTTAGGTTCAACGATTTATTAAGAATATAAAGAGATATCATATCAAAGACGGATTGATATGTATATAAAGGAAGTTTGTAAATATTTAATTATCAAATTATTAAATTTTGCCACAATCTCAACAATAGAGTTAAACCATGTAACTTGTGACAACAAACGAAGAGATCTCATAAATAAAGTTTTTTAACAGCCAAGTTACAAAATGTTACTGTCTAACTTTGCAATAATCAAACGTCAAAATCTATTATCTGCAATGTATAGATTAAAAGAAAACAAAAGTAGCCATAGGCTTTTATTTAACGACAACAAAGAATTTAGTTCATTAACAAATAAAGCCCTAGATACAGCTTTTAATTACGGGCATCCCTTTGGTGTAAAATTCACATTCTAACACTATTTATATACAGCTGATTTTATTCCACAAAAAAGTAATAACAAATAAAATTATTAAACTAAACGTACCTTACAATAATAAACAGTTGATGCAGTATTTCAACGGAAGACTTCCTCAGATCTGGACTCCAACCAAAAGCAGAATTTTCTCGTAAATGTGGGGACTACTTGTACTCGTTCGCAAAAAACTGTCTCTATGCAAAACGCCGGTATACATTTTTATGCTCAGTATCACAAAACTATTAACAAGTGTTCACTGCTGCCAGTCGAAATTTTAAGATGAAGTGTTTATTGAACGTTAGCCCTAAAACCTCCCGAGAGGTACTAATAATTAATGAATCTTTTAACACGAAAACGAAAGAATGTCGCCGTATTCACAATCCCAGCCTTGAGTTAGACGATTATTATGGTTAAAATAATTCAACTCACGAACTACAAACTTAGAGATTTTTATTCTCAACTATTCGCAAAATTCTAGAAGTACATCCTACTAGGTTAGTCGTTAAAATAGGTCAAAGTAACTTTTTCCAAAGAGCTTTATAAGCTTCCCAAATGATATGAATTTGCGGTAATATATTTTATCAACGACCCCAAGATGCTCGAAGGGAGGCTTGACTCTCTCTTTTACTGACTATCTAATAACGTGCTTGACGCTAGGCTTAAGACTACGTCCTAATGAGGCGCAACTGTATTAACCTCGAGTAAATCAAAGATAGCAAAAAAAAACACCCCTTACTTATTACAATAGAATATTCTTGCTTGTTGCGACCTCCAACGCCAAAACGACAAAATGAAAGTCAGGATGACACACAAATTGCCTACAAGCGCAACATACTCCCATGTACGGTGAAAATTAAATGCGAATCAGTCCATATTAAAACAAACTTGGCCTGGGACGGCGTTTCTCGTTTACATAGTTCCGGGAAATCCAAGCAACTTTTAATGTTATTTTTCTGGCTAAAAAGAATTCCGTACTTTAAGAATTCTCCTAATACCGTCCTGTTAAATCAGATGGATTTTATTTTATTACATTTCTTAGAAGTATTGTTTTGGTTAGCGCGCTTTTATTTAACACTAAAAAGTGTAGTGTAAGCCAGATTCGTTGGAAGTCATAGTTGTTTTACACTGATCAAATTGTCTTTGGAAAATTCCACTCGAAAATGTCTTCATACTTAGCGGACACTTTTGCATTGTAAACGGGATTGTTAAAACAAATTTAGGCACGTACGTTGACGGGAGACTGCGGGCTGATCGCGGGTTCTCTGAGAGACCCAACTGAGCGTCCGCACCGGACATCCGGTTTTTCAGGCGTTAAAGTGTTGGTTGATAATTTTGCAATTTGACTTTGTGTGGGTGTTTTTTGAGTAATTTTCATGATAATGTAGATACTTCAGAAGGAGGTGTATCTATGTATCGCCCATCTAGGCGGATTCGATGAAGAAAAGTCGAAATTGCGAGAGATATATATTCCCTACTTCCTGGTGTTTTGGTGTTATCGTGGGGAATGTTGTGAAATCCCCTTATGTCAACTTTGATTGGAACGTGGAATCGACCTGCTTTAGTGAGTTCTCCAAAAATAATTTTGGTTTAAATGCAGTTATCGTTTTGTTATACACGGTAAAAATGAAGAACTGCTTGTCGTTTCAATGTACAAGTTAATTGTGGAAAATATATAAATACTGTAATTGCGTTATTTTGGCAAAATTTTGATTGTCTAGAAGTTTCCTGATCGTCTTTGGAAATGTTAATGGTAAATATTGCCTGATTTCTTTCGTCGCACAGTGGTCTGAGCCGAACATTTAGGTGAACAAAAGTCAGTGAAGTAAGTAGAATGCGTGATAGTTGGTGTATAACGGTAATTTGGTCCCTGATTACAAATACGTCATCAGAATTGAAAAATCTAAAATGGCGGAACAAATATGGCAGACATGACAATAAACAAATAACAAATTTTTCACATAATTGAGTGTGCATGATATTTTTAGATACTCGCTTTCAAATTATAAGTGTAGAGTAAAAGACATAAAATCGTGGAACAAATATGGCGCACACAACACTTACAGTTTCTAAACTGCGAACACCAGTCGCAGTCGTGCCATTTGACAAAGTTTCATTACAGATAAAACAAATGTTGTCTGTCATTATGAATTATAAAATATTTGGAGATAAATAAAACGTCCGAACTCTACAAAATGTAGCGTTAAACTGAATTTAAAACGTACAAGGTACGTTATCCACTATTTTCAGTTATGCAGTGACCCATGAGCCTACATTGGAATGTTAGACAGCTGCTACTCAAGGACCTTACTATTATTATTATGCATAATTTATAGATTTTTATGTGTACTTCTAGGTACCATAGACATTATTCCATAACTAAGCCTAACAAATTGATGCGAGACCTTAAAACATATATGATGCAACAAATAATAAATAATTATAGCTTTATATTAGAATTACACAGTAACTATTGATAAAACTAAGTATATATGCACAATTACAGACTTCCAAAGCCTATCGATGCCATGACTGTTACAGATGGCAAACCAAAACACACTGAAAGCGTTCAGAACAGATGCGTGTTTTTCGAGTATTATATTTGATAACAGCGTTAAAGTATTTTATTGGTCGTTTTATTTTTGTCGATTGCAGCCCATATTTTGTAACAATGTACCTAGCAATAAAATATACAACCATAATTATAAATAATTTCTAATTTTTTAATAATTATGTCCGCCATTTTGGATCCGCCATTTTGACTTTTACAATTTTAACCTTAATATCTTAATCAGGGACCCGAATAACCTTTTTATGCACCAATCATCACCCATTTTACTTACGTTTTGACTTTTGTCCGCCTAGATATTCGGCTCAGACCACTGTGCGTCGTTTCAAGGATATGGTGATTACTGTAGAGTTTCGCCTGTGTAAATTAAGAAAAGCAAGATATTTACTAATTTAAATAATCTTAGGTAATATTTTGAATCTGTTACCTTTTCAAAACTATGTTTTAAGGTTTTATCTCTGCATTAAGAACGTTTTTAGGCAATATGTACTTTAATTGTGCGTAGTAAATTTCAAGTAATTTTAACGTTATAATTTGATTTTGGAATGGTAAATTAGACACCCCACAATTGTCCTAAATTTTCGTCAAGTTTTGTGAGTTTTTTTTTAACGTAAATTTAATATTTTGTTTACTGCAAAAATATTCTGTCATATTACCAATTAAGTTCATTGTTTCTTTTGCGCATAAATACTGCGTTTTTTCAATTAAAGTTAAATATTTCTTTTCCGAAATTTAATATAAAATGAAAATACATCTCATTATCTGTTACATTCTTGGTTTGTCAATTATTTTGTTTTTGGGTATTTGGTTATGTCTAATAAACCCGAATGTTTATCATTTCTTTGTTGTGTTCTTGAATTGTGTTTACCTTTTTTTTATTATTGTGTTATAAAAGATTTGTAAACAACTTTATGAACCATGTTTTGCAGTGGAAATCTTTAGGTGATTTTGCTTAATAATAGTAATCTAGTTTGGAGAAGTTGCAGAACTAAATTTATCACGATCACGAATCTTGAATAATAACTTTTGACGATGCACATAAGCGTGCACCTGACTTTTATAATCATAATTTTATTTTAGTAAGTTTGTTTGACATTCGCGTAAGTAAATTATTGTTTTCTTTTTCGCAGGTCAGTTATTGAGAAAGTTCTTGTAAAATACAGTGTTACTACAAGCGTCGCCCATCTACAAGGTGTTCCTTTTTGGGTGGTTTACCTACAGGGTGCTCCTTTTGGGTGGTGCAACTACAAGGTGGTTTATTTTTTCTAAGGTACCCTTTTACCGGGTGTTTTCTCTTTAGGTACCTATATACAGAGAGTTCGTCGATGAGAGATCGCACCGACGAGCACAGTGTTATCGTTCTATGATCTCTGGAGCCCTTCTGATTTAAGACATCTTTAGGCAGAACCTGAGTTTTTTGTTTTGAATATTTTGTTAGTGAACCCTGCCCATCTTCGACATTGGGTTGCTGCGACCACAACATCACCGTTGTAACGAGTATTAGGCCTCTTTTTTTTTGGGTTTTGCCCGTTACAAGCTGCAAGTCGAGAAGCGGTTTTTACAACAACATCGAATATGTTGTCCATACTGTAGACGCTTTTAATATTTTTATACTTTCAAAAGACACTAGCATCGTCTTTTCACTACTAGCATTAGCTTTCACCTGCTGCAGCCAATTTCTGATTTTCTTGTATACAAGTTCATAGCGCTTTTTTTGACTTATCGAGTATTGAACTATACTAACAGTCAATTTAACACATTCTTCAATATCTGAGAGAATTTTTGTTTCTGATTCTAAATTCGTATTCATTTTTTAACAAACAAATAACGAAAGAATAGTTTTCTTGAGAAATCGCGAAATTTATGCAAAAACTTCAAATTGCTGTAACTTCTGACCTGTCAAAGATAAATTAGTAAATATGCATATTTCTGAAGGACATTTAATGTCCTGTCTGACAAAATTTCTGTAAAACATAAGACTGAGAAGTAAGAAGGACAGGTTTGACGAAAAATGTGAGGCAAAGGTTTTTTCAAGAATTATCAGTCTTGGCTAGCGAATATCTCGGAAACTATAGCACATAGGAAAAAAGTAAATATAGACATTCTTGTAGGAATTTGGATTATCTTTTATTTTGTAAGGAATATTGTTTACCGTACGACGCACCATTTTCGAGTTATAAGCAAAAAACCGAAAACAGACTTTTCCACCCCACCCCCCTCCCACCTGATAGGGCAGGGCTAGGGGCGGGGACTTTTAGTATCTTTGCCTCCTAATTACCTCAACACATTCCTCAAAAGAAAAATTCTTCCCCATTCCATGTCCTCTACAATCCGTTTTTGGGCATTCTTTGACTGAACTGAAAGATTTCTACTATGATGTGAACTTCTGTCATGTCCCGTATCTTCAACTGGACGTCAGTTACGATTTCTTTTGCGTGGCTCATAGGCAAACAGTTTTGAAGATCCTTGAAAAAAGGTAATACCTCATTTGCGTATTTATTCGTAGGTGTAGTAAATTACACAGCTTCTAGTGAATGTTCAAGTTAATTAATAATTTGAATTAACACAAATAATTTTGTTATTTTGTGTTAAAGTTTGGTTATTATCAAAGCCCATATGAGTATTCACTTTAGATTTAGTTTAGCAATTACCAGATTCAAATTCTATTTTATTGGTTCGATTTATTCAGACTATGTATTTTGGTCATCAAAATCTCTAGATAGTCCAGGGAATAAAGGCTGAAAAGGGGGCCTTTGCTTGCAAAAGGTTATGTAGTTCTAATTTTTGGATATGTTGTGTATATCGGTGCCCTAGTGAGAAACCCAACTTTTCGACCTTGTCGCCCCTGTGCGGGCGCCGTGGGGCCCCAAAAACCATCAAAATCCCGGCCTTTTTTCAGTTTCTCGATAATGTGTTTTTACTAATGCATTGCAGAGGAAAGAGTTTTAATTGAAAGTTGTAGAGCATTACATTTGCTACAACATTTATAGGAAAACGTTTTTTGTAGAACGATTAGGTAGATTGAGATTTTTGATTTTTTAAAAACAGATTTATTACTATTTGATTTAGTATTATTATTATTATAAATAATAATAGATGAATTCATATAAATCAGAATATTAATCATGAAACCTGATGGGCAATTGAAATAGCAACATTAAAATGGAAAGATGAAGGAGCCAACCTAACCCGTCCAAGCCTCCGCTCCTCGCGTTCTCCACTCATCCAAACCTGTGCATGCATACTGCACCATCTGACAACACCGCCTCGACTCGCACCACATTCCAAACCAGTGTTGCCAACTCGTGGGGAATTTCCCAGTTCGTAAGAAAAATTGCATATAATTTCAGGAAAAGGGGAGAATTTTTAAAATACAGTAATTTCAAGGGGAGATTAAGTTATGCAAAAATTAAAAAAAAATTAAGAAAGCAGAATTCAGATTATATTAGAAAAGCTTTAACTGTTTCATGCGTTAACAATTTCTGAGTTTGAAAGTTAAATTTGGAATAATTATTGATTGTACTTGAATTGCACCATATTGATATATAGTCCAGGGAATAGAGACTGGAAAAGAGGTCTTTGCTTGCAAAAGGTTATGTAGTTCTAGTTTTTGGATATGTTGCGTATATTGGTGCCCTAGTTAAAAACCCAAGTTTTCGACCTCGTCGCCCTAGTGCGCCGTGGGGCCCCAAAAACCATTAAAATTCCTGACTTTTTTCAGTTTTTCGATCATATCATTTTACCAAAGCATTACAGAAAAAAACGTTTTGATTAAAAGTTGTAGAGCAATACATTTGCTACAACGTTTGTATGACAAATGTTTTTGTAGAATGATTAGGTAGATAGTTACGCTCCATCAAAGTTACCAATTTTTCGTAGAAATGATACTGTTTTGAAATTTTTGATTTTTTTAAAACTGTTTAATTACTATTTAATTTATTATTAATATTATTAATAATAATATAATGTTAATTTCACATAAAACATATACGTCTTCATTTTTATGGTGGTGACAAGGCAACAACATTAAATACTCTGCGCGATCACGTCTTCTCCAAATCTGCTACTGGCATCAAGTTCAATCTTGCAGAGCTGTTACCGACACAGGATGCTGCTATGTACCATGTCTTCAGCATGTATCACCAAGTCCAAACTAAACTAGGAATGGAGGAAAGACAGTAAAGGACTTATTCCTATTAAAACCAACAGGGATCCAATTCCTCAGTTAATCCTGACTTTCATTTCCTCTCACTTCAAGAAAGGATGCACTGCAGTCGTAGAAAGGCCGGACTCAGGTGCCCTATCATTTGTAAACACTGCTCTGGGCAAACTTGTGAAAATACAGCAGACATCATAACTGATGAAAATGAAAAAGTATCATTTTTACGAAAAATTGGTAACCTTGCTGAAGCGTAACTATCTACCTAATAGTTTTACTAAAACATTTTTCATACAAAAGTTGTAGCAAATGTAATGCTCTACAACTTCTAAGCAAAACGTTTTCTTCTGTAATGCTTTGGTAAAAAGATGTTATCGAAAAACTGAAAAAAGTCCGAAATTTTGCGCTCCACGGCGCCCGCACAGGGGCGACGAGGGCGAAAACTTTGGTTTTTGACTAGGGCACAGACATACACAACATATCCAAAAATTAGAACTACATAACCTTTTGCAAGCAAATATGTCTCTATTCCCTGGACTAAGAGTCTATAGTAAAGAGTTTTTCCAGCTGCGAATACAAAATCAAGATACATTTTGGTTTATTTTTGTCGCTTGCTTTGCGCAAACTCTAAGTGTACTAGTACAGAAGCTACTTATTCACGTTAGATTTAATTTGTAGTTTTTGCCAGAATATTAGAACACAGAGACGTACTGCCGAATTTGTTTTGGTAAGGCTGCAGTATAATTTTGAAGGTCGTAATTATTTTTGATACTTTTTTGTCCATTTATGATCTATGCCTGGGATGTTTTGTTGCGCAAATAATTCTTTGCTGATCTGTTATTTATGCGATTTCTTAAGCAAAAACAGTCAAGCTTGTTACAGACTTTATTAGTTCAGGAGAGCTTAAAGGAGGTATTGTTTGGAAGTTATTTATGTTCATACAGTTAGCGCCCACCCGATTTTGACAAAGCCATCGTATCTGTAATATAACTGGGCTAAATTATATTAATGGCTTTCTGTGAGAAATCTAGGGAAGCTTTGAGTTGAACCCACATTGTCTCCGATCCCCTTCTGAGCAGACCTACTTTTAATTCTGTTAATCTAGTTATTTCCCAAGTTTTTTGCAAGACGTTGTTACCGCAGCCCATAAATTAGTCTTGATTAAACTAAGGCTGACCTCAGTCAGTAATTCTGTTTTATTGACTGGTTTAATACGTATATCGGTTTTCTTTGCCTAAATATATTTTCATTGCTAAGTTATTTTTCATAAAGGTTTTCTTTCTTTATCAATCATGCATGACGTTTCAAAGAATTTCTCTTTATAATAGTTAAGAAGTCAGGTACAATATTTAAAGTATAGATCTAATTCTATCTGCTATTGCTTTGTTTTTATTTTATTTCCTTATACAATTTACAGCAAAGGAAATGTTTTATCAATTTAATTCTATTCCTCTGTGTGTAACACAAATTCACTTCATTCTTCCCCTAGTGGATACCCTGCTCAATTCTGTTAATTTACTGGAAGCCCTCAACAATTTTCATTTGCTTATCAACGGCCTTAACTAAATATTCTGCTGTATGTATATAGAATACATTTGACCTAATGTATTTGCCATTTTCTAAATCAAGAATTTTATAGTTAATAACTGCCTTCTGTTAAAAAAAGGACTAAAGCAACATTCTCTAACATATTTACAAAGCTTATCTTTTTATCCTTACATCATTATCTAGCAACAAATAATCATTGCTCAATTACTGAAACTAAGATTCTATATATAGCTAAATTAAAACGAAACAAATCATCAAAATTGTATTCAGCTTTAAGAACATTATGTTTTCAAATTTTCAAATGCTCGCGTTTGAGATATGAACATCTTAATTGCCTAATACAAGTGTGTATGTGTGGAAGGGGGTACGGTATAATAGGCGAAACGTGTTCGTTGAAAATCAAATTAGTTTTAGAAACTGCCACCACATGGCCAGATGAACGAAGGAAATTCCTAATTAGGGTTGAGTTAGGATGGAATAGATATGGCATACTTGAAAACTCATCTTCTTGAATTTAGAGAGGGTAATTTGTTAAATTGATATTAAAATTTCGCAATCACTGCTTCAATATTATCTTAAGGAAATATGCAATTTATTTTCATAACGAGTTCTTTGTAGAGAAAAGCAAATTAAAGTTGTTTTATTAATTTGAATTTTAAAGAAAGCTCTATGTGATAATTTATTTCAAAAAGAAGTTTGGTACAAAAAGGGAGTTTTAAATTTAAAGAGACCCTCAATTTAGACTGTTCTCACAAATGTAGTTGTCAACAGCGCCTGCAGCAGTAATCCTTCAATGTCTTTTAGAATCTTTAGGGGTGTTTGGTGCTTTTATTTTCAAGTTCGGTATCGCACTTTACAGAGCGTTGTGTGCTCTTGAGGATTCTTATTTATTTACGAAGTTTCAGACAACTTAAAATTACTTTTATACTTAACACAAAAACGAATGAAACGTATACATTGAATTAAGTTAAGACAAAAGGCTTAAAATAATTGACTTTTAAAACCGTTTTTGAGTTAATCTTCTTTTCTCTCTATTTTTCTGAAGAAATTAATATACTCATTAATATTTAGGGTAAAATTCCTGTTAAAGCAAAAATACCAAGGTATTTGCAGTCTTTATTATTCATGGAATTCATTACCAACTCGCGTGTAAAAAGGACTAAGTAAATCATTCCGAAGGATCTACCAAGGTAAAGCTGCTTTAACAAATTTACACAAATTTTCCTGCTAGACATGAAATTCCCAAACAATAAAACAGGATTGTTTTTTTGCTATTACAACAATATTGAAAGACAAAATATAAGTAAAAGTGCTTACTTGTGCTCTGGCTTGCTCTCCAACAAGAATAACATCCCTAGTGGCGTCATGAAGCGGAATATCGGATATGAAAAGTCCACTTCCCGTAAGACCATCAAGTCCGTCTAAAAATGGTGATCCGATAAAAAGAACTGAATCTGATTCTGGACAATAAACCATCTGCCCTTTTAGCTGTAAGCCCTAAAAAGAAAATATACTTTTATTAGGTTTGAACGTTTGAAACTTTTTTTAGACAACTCCAAAGGAATTTATGTTTCCGCTTATCTTTCGAAACGATTAATTTTATTGTAGAATAAAAAGAAATTGCAAGGTATACACTTAGCAAAAAAATAATAAAATATCTTCGTAAAGATACATGTATCTACTAATGTAGTTATGTTCTCTAGTTTTAACTTTTGCAGAGAGTACATATGATTAGGTAAGAAAGAGAAATAAAAATTAGACGCTCTTTGATTACGGAAAGCAAGGTTACATTACACAAAGTGAGTCTAGTGTAAAAAATTGAAATTAAGTCTCTTTAGTTCAAAATAAAAAAAATTTACCAAATTTATCCTAGTAGCAAAATGCTTCCTTAAAAAGATACAGGGTGTTAAAAATTCTTTTACTTCGTGCAATCATCAGAATAAAAACAAAACTAAGAAGAAACTAAAAATGATATTAAGAATTATAGTAAATGTTCAAAATGCGCTCTTTCGGTCGCCATTTTACATGAAATAAAAATGTTCGCCAACATCTTGTATTCTTCCAAAGAAGCATTTTGGTACTAGAATATGTTGGGATTATTCCTTTACTTTGAACTAAAGAAGCTTTATTTCAATTTTTTACATCTAATTGTGACTTATCCTGTATTAATAAAAATTAAAATATAGAAATAATAGTAAACCCTTTCAGTCATACTGCCCATTAGATATAGATTTCTACATGTAGTAATACACGCATAAATGCAGTTTTGGCTGCGAATACGCACTATCCATTTCAATGGACGCTTAATATAACCCGTTCAAAGACAAAGTACCGACACCAAACAAAAGATGATCACAAATTGAGCTCAATAACGATTTTCTCTCCGCTAGAAGCGCTGTTGATCTACGTTAGACTTGACAAGCTTAAACGTCAATTTATAAGTGTGAGGTTAATAAAATTTGAATTTAAACTACTTCAGCTGTTAGAAGATAATATTTCCGACAGTGACATTTTGTCTGATGAGGATGACTGGAAAGAT
>VTPC01007684.1:21770-94084 GCA_011009095.1 Ignelater luminosus
TATTTTTATAATTTCGTGGTATACAGTCGTCGAATGAAAAACAAAAATAATTTTTGTGTTACGTCACAGTTACGAAATATCACATTCTGTTGCCAACAATAATTTTTTGCGACATAACACATAAGCAAAGATAAAATAAAGATTAAAACAGAAGTAACAGTGAATTTCGCACTAACTAAACCTTAAGGAAAAACGAGCAAAGAATGTAATGATGCGAATTTTAACGAGCTCCAGGAAACGTAAAGCATGTTGAAAAATCTAGGTAATTGGAAATGGGCCAACCACATGTTAATTTGTTTGGTTTTTTTGTTATTGCTACTGACCGTGAACCATTAATATTTGAAGAACTAAAATTTTTTTCTGTGTTTACCTTAACGTTGGCACGGAAAGTTTACGTTCTTGTTCACTTACTTTTTTTCTCACTTTTAATGTTTTATTCAATTTGAATGTGCAAACATCGTTGAATTTGGTTTAATGTGAAAAAGGTTGTAAGCTATCTCAATAGAAATATTAATTTATTTTTCATTTAGACAGCATGCTTGCTACTGATTGTTTATTAGTGGTTGACTGTCATTACCTACATAGCAATTTTTTAAAGCGTAAACAACATAAGTTTGAAATGCACAGGACACGCAAGTAAAGTAGATCGATATGATTGAACCCAATTAAATAAAACAGTTTTGCTGTAGAGTAATATTATTTTTGGTAGACATCGGTTCGATTGCTTATAATGATGATACAAGTGGTAATTCAATCTATTAAAGTCGATTCTAATAGCTTTTAGGACAGATTGATAAAGAATTTAACATACAAGCAATTGCTGCTAGCAACTGTAATGACCATACATTATTATACTGGGTGTTTCATAATGGGTGCACATAAATGTATACTGCATATCATAAATTTTGGACAGACTTGAAGTGACAATAAATACCTTCTTAGATCCTATTATTAAATCTGCATACGTAGAGTTTTGTAGGGGTGTAGTACAAGTGTATGCATCATAATTTATAACCACTTGTAAAACCAATCGACCATATTAAATAAAAAAACATGTTTTAGAACGAACATGACAAATAAAAAACTTACAAAGATATTTACAACAAATGCTCAAAATGGTGTTCTTCAGCTAAATACAAGCATTACATCGGCGAATAAGTGATTTACATCCCAAACGAGTACATCAACGTCGTCTATCGTACTGAAAATTTGCTCAATCAATCGCGTCCATATTATGTAATTATTTCTACTTAGTGCACAATTTGTTTCAAATAGGTTAGAAAAGAACCTGTCCATAAACCAAATGGTAATCTGTGTTTATAGTTTGTACAAGAAATCATAATTGTGGATGATTCAAATGATTAAGATGTTGAACAGATTATAGTAATCACTGAAAATGCGTAATAGAAGCCTTGATAAAATCCAACTGGAAATTATGATCTTAAAATCTATCATTGTTTAACTACGTATGAAATCATCGTAATTTGTTGGATTTTGAAATGCAAAATGTCAAATAATTGGTTATTGATCATTGACCCGATTGATATTATCTAGCATCAAAATGAAAATTGGCACTCCTTTCTCAAAAATAATGCCCAGTTCTGCTTTTGTCAGTAGGAGTTATTGAAGTTAAAAAATCTAAAACTGGAAATTTGATAATCGCAAAAAGAATGTTATACCAAGAATTTGTCCTTTCCATCTCCAGTTTATTCTTTCTTTATTTCTTTTTCAATCTTTTCGTAGTTGTTATATTGTTTGCTTTCTTCCTGTATCTTTTCTGCCTCAACCCTCTCTTTATTTTTTGTTTCTTTGTTCTACTTTTTTCATTTTTTTCTTTTTCTTCCCTTTCCTTTCTTTGCGTTCTTGTTAATTTCTACACTTTCTTCTTAAATTATTTAGGCACATCTTTACCTTGTACTGATTTCTTTCTTCCTTTCTTTTTTTTTCTTTTCCTGCTACCTTCTTACATTACCTTATAGATCTGCTTAACTCTCCTCTTACTTCTGTTGCTATATCTAATACTTCTTTGACGATTGTATTCCTTACTCATTTGTTTTTTCTCTCTTATCTATCCATATTCCTTTTTAGTAGTAGCAAACCAGTTTTGTTATATTAAACATAATATGGTAGTACTCTAATTGTGAGTGACTGTATTTGATTCGCCATTCACTTTAAATTAATATTTAGAAAACCAGAAAACATTCTGATGAAAACATATTTGGAATCTGCCTTCTGAAGTACTCAATGTTATACGGACTACATTGATGTAAAGCTAACTGAAATAATGGACTTTAATTCTGGTATAAAGTCTTTGCCATTCACTTTCGTCTATTGTTCTGGTTTTAGTAATTCTAGATAAATAAACTGAAAGTTTGGATATAGGGCATGAATCACCACCTTGGATTATCTTCTATTATCTCATGGTTTTTATCTACAGGAAATTAAAGTATATCTAAAATTATTGTAAACTATAGATTATATCATTACCTATATTTTTTTGAGAACGGTCTGGAAAAGTCGGGCTATCTAATTTAATGTTGCTCAGCACAATGTCTTTTACAAATTTATAAATTGAGATTTCCAAAGGATATTTGGCACGTTTCTGTTTAGCTAAAAACGATTCACCTAATAGTAAGTTTACATAGTAAGATTCTTGAAGCACAGCCTTCACTTATTGTACATAACCTATTAGTTTCTATTTAACATTTTATATTACCGCATTGTGTCACATTAATTTATTTTTAGCGCATGTACACTCAGCATACAATTAACGAAATTATAACGATAACCTATTACTACAGATATTGTCGTCTTATTAGCACATACTGATTTGCTATGTTGCAATTGAAACATATATATTTACTAAGTAATATTGATTATATTCTATATTTAATTACATAATAAAACTTTAATCTTATCAGTAAATGTTACAGTTTGGAAACTCACTCAGCAAAACGTCATTTGCTAAAGTCCATTTACCTCTGTCTGCCTTTCATATTCATTGTAGTATAGTAGTGTCACGCGATTTGTTGTAACAAGATTAATCTTTTCAGGCAAACTCCATCTGCTGAAAAACAACAAGATCAATGGGAGAGAAATCCAAAACACCTCAATTTGCGTAAGTGTTTTATAAATTAATTACAAAATACATAAATATTAATTAAATTAGTAATTGTCTTTTTACGTTTGAAACTCTACTGTTATGGAGGTCTTTATATTTTTAGTTTTAATCTAGTAATTTTTCTTTATTTTATTTGTTTGTATTGTATTGCAGATAAAGATCATAATTAATCTTAAGTAGATTTTGGCAAGCAATACAAGAGCTTGAATAATTCTCTTTTTATATAACAAGAAGTATTGCATGAAATAATATGAATAAAAATGCGTAGCTAAAAGAAAAACAACTTTATGAAATGGAATATAAAAAGAAGGAATTCTAACACATAAATATTTATGTGCACATTTATACTACTTGAGGTACCGTTTTCTATGAATTGGATAGCAGACATGAATTTGAAGTCATTGCCTATCTGAAAATTGCTCAGCAATATCATTTGAGCACAGCTTTTGATATCTTTTTTTATGTTACTGCAAATAACCGTCCAAAGCTGTAACACTTGATAAACGTCTAAAGAACCACAATATCTTGTTACAATATGAGTCTCTTAAATTACAGTAATAATTGTGAGTGTTCCATTTAGTAAAATCAAGAAAATTAAGGATTTATATTCCTTGATCACATTTTGTCAAAAGTGGAAGTTCAGAAATTTTTAGAAAGTTTGCAAAAAACAACTGGATAACGCTGAAACGATTGAGAATTGAAACCCTTATAGTACTACATTATTATAATTACCAATGAGCAAGGAATAACAAGATTATAATAGATATATAGAGGTTTCAGTTTAAAATGAAAAGCAAAAGATCGGTATGTCACGTTTTAAGAAACACTCTGTATTCTTGTAAATAGTTTTAAAATGTAGAAATAATGAATTTGTACAACTTTTCTCAGTAACATTTTTTGATATTCCTACAAATAACGACTCTACCATCTATCCAAAGATCGTTGGAACACTCTGTATATTCTCTGATTCATCTCAATGAGCTCTTATCAACTGACACCATAACATTAAAGGAATTAACCAGGAAAACTCATAATTTATTATCTAACAAAATACATCAATTCTAAAAGATGCATGTGTTAAAAAAGTCTGTTCAACTCATAACTTTCTTAATAGAAAAATACATCTCCTATCTTCATTGTTTGAAATAGACTGACTCACTTTTAAACAAAATAGACCTTTATTGTTGGATTCTGAGGAAACATGTGATAGGCTTTACGTGTTTCACTACAAAGTGAAAGGCATGAACCAATCTTCTTAGTCTAAATATCAGATTTTTTGCCTTATTTGTCAGATACCTTTTTTTTCACGCTGTCTTAAGATCAGTGTGTAAATTTGACAATGAAGTATGCTCTCTTCAAATGATGACCGGTCTATTGGAAATAATCTTACGACTTACTCTGAAGCAAAGCAGTAATTTGTGCAACTTTGCTGTTGGCTATTTTGCTAAAGTGTTCAAATATGGATCTCATAATTTTATGTCTTGTCTTGATTACTGTGACACGACATAAAAGAATTTTGGTTTATTTATATTGATGGTTGTGTAACTTCAATTTGAGTCATGCTATACAAAATGGTAAGACAGTAGTGACCGTTTCTTTAGAACTATTTATAATGTCAAAACTGATTAGGTACTGCTTATGTTGATAGATCTCACAGGTCACAGCACATGTAACATTGTCTGACAGCACACTATTTGGATAGCACTTGTGTTTTAATAATAGATATAACCTTTTGAATGAAGTTATCACTAATAACTTATCCGTTCATTTCCAGGACTCCCTATGCTAAATTAGATAAAAACTACTTGATAAGGTTCTTATCTGCAAGAGTCAATACATATCAAAAATCAATATTTTAGTGAGACTTATCTTATTTTTTTTAACTATGTGTTTAAGATCCTTGAATAGTTTGATGGGCAATTGTGTTTATTGTGGATGAATATTATCTTAAGGAAAGGAAATGTATTTTTTAAAGTATAAAAATAACCTGCAAAGTAAAATGATGAATATGGAGGCATGAGGAAGTTTTATTTGAAGTAATGCTTGCTATAGGAATCACTTGTGAGTTTCTTCATTGTTGGAAAAAAATTTTGATGTTACCAACTGATATAAAACTTTGTATTAGATACCAGATGGACTAACCTATAAGTAATCGCATACAATTCTAATATTAAAAGAACTAATCAAAAGAGCCAAGTTGATATGGGAATGTTGAAAGCAATTGAAATTCCAAAATCATGTAAGCAATAAATCTTTAAATGAAAGTTTAATGTTGCACGACTTTAGAAACTTCTATTTTACTCGAAAACAATGAATTCTATGGCAAGAAGACAAGAGCAATTTTTGTTTTAAAATTGTTAGAAGATTTTAAAAACAACATAATATTATGTTTCTCGATAATAGCATAACATACCTTTTTGAAGAGATGTGATTGCACCGCCATATGTATCTGTGCATGCAATGACTGTATTGACAACTGAAATTCTTACAGTATAATGGATGCCATAGACTCAACATGATATAAAGTGTTTTATTTTATTATTAGATGTTTTTCTGGGATATTAAGAAACAAAAAAATCATAAATTTTAGTATTTTACTCGAAAACAGTGCATCTTATGAAAAACTCAGTAGCAGTTATTGTTCCTAGATTACCTGCAGATTTCGAAAACAAGGTCTGTTTTTTTCCAGTGGCGTTACATAAGTTTTTTAAAAAGACTTATCTATACCACCCTACATCACTGTTCAAGATGGCGCGGCATCCATCAAGAAATTCACGCAATAGTAAACAACAAAGAGTAAAAGCTGTGTAAAAAATTTCATTTTATATCTCATTCTGTTCATAAGAGATTTTAAATAAGATTTTGACATTCTGTATCTTGGTAATGATACACATAACAACTTAGGTTTATACAAGAAATTACAGCCCTAATTTTAGCTCGGGAATTTGCTGTGTCAATATTTCCATCATTTCAAGGACACTCAGTATGTTTTGTAATTTATTGTATCAACTGTTTTTCAATATAGTATAATTTGAGATACATATTACTCTTTTATTTGATAGAATGTGAATGAAGTAATTAATACATTTATGATACCAGTTTTCTAAATCACATACAGTACGTCAACCATATTTATTAGAGTACACTATTATGGAAACTTTTTATGATAGGTGATTAGTTAGGTACTGCAGTTTTTCATTTTTAAACAATTTTTAAAATTAGAATTTTAACAATACGCACATTAGTATTATTTATATATGTTATCACCTGAAATCCTGCCTATATGGACAATAATAAATGCGAAGAAATTATGATATGCACATGTGTTTAAAATGCAAACAGATGGTGAGTGATGGAAGGTTTTTTATTGCTATCTTACTTTAAAACTATACTGTTTAGAATACTTGCACTTGTTATTGTCCTATAATTGGGGTTTCAGGTAACATCCGATATACTTACTTTTTAGATTTATTTTTTGATAATATTGCTAAAAAGCTGATGCAAATATACCTACTTTGTTTTCTTTCTGTTGCAGATTAATACCAAAAATAATCAATGGAGGAATTGCTGGTATTATTGGTGTATCATGTGTGTTTCCATTGGATCTCGTAAAAACAAGATTACAAAACCAACAAATAGGTCCAAATGGCGAACGAATGTATACCTCTATGTATGTGCTATGTATATTATTTATAATTGTTGGATAGAATATTTAAGTTTACAAAGTTAATACATACCTACACTCTACAACAGAATCATGAACCTCGGACAGGATTTGAACCTGCATTTTTTTCATTATTATTATTATCTATGTATATGTTCTATAAATTCTGGATATAATTGAAAGTGTACCTATTTTCTAAAGTACTTCCTAATTTTAATTCTACGCATGTACAGAAATATTGTTTTAGTAAAAATTCATTCTTCATATTTAAATGAAATTATCTTAAGTATTGTTTTTAATAAGATACAAAATGGCGTCTAGATTGTTTTTACCATTTATAATACTTATAAAAAGAAGATTGAATACTAAGAAAAACATATGTAAAGAAGTCTAAACTGGAAAAGCAAAAATAAAATATTATTTTATTATTTTTTTCACACATAAAGATATAAATGTCTACATAAATTTGCTGTTTTTAAATTAGATATTGTAGCAAAGGAATATTTATGAATCCATTTTTTATATGTTTTAATGCATGATTTAGTTTTTTTTTAGTTTTTATTTTCTATTATTAATATTTTATTTTTTAACATTATAGGTTTGACTGTTTCCGGAAAACATATAAGGCTGAAGGATACTTTGGCATGTACAGGGGTTCAGCTGTAAATATTCTTCTTATAACTCCTGAGAAAGCAATAAAGTTAGCAGCTAATGACTTCTTTAGATATCATTTACAACCTGCGCAAGGGTAAACAATATCAGCTGCAAGAATTTTACCAAAAATTATAATAGTATTTTGTTAATTTTAGACCTCTCCCCATTGTACGACAAATGTTGGCTGGAGGTTTAGCAGGATTTTGTCAAATAATTATTACCACTCCCATGGAATTATTAAAAATTCAAATGCAGGATGCTGGTAGGGTAGCTGCGCAAGCAAAAGCAGGTATAAAATCATTGGTAGAATATTTTTCTTCCATTATAGTATACTTATATTTCTTTTAGCTGGTAAAACGATACCCAAAATGTCTGCAACGAAAATTGCATTAGATCTATTTAAAAAACACGGAATATTAGGTTTATATAAAGGAATTGGTGCAACTATGTTACGAGATGTATCATTTTCTGTAGTCTATTTTCCATTATTCGCTACATTAAATGATCTGGGACCAAGAAAAACAGATGGTTCAGGTAAGAAATGCAAAGGTATAAAGTGTCTTTCTGTTATTATTAATTGCAGTGATTATTAGGTGAAGCAGTGTTCTGGTGTTCATTTTTATCTGGATGTGCGGCAGGGTCTTTTGCTGCTTTAGCAGTTAATCCATTCGATGTAATAAAGACTAGGCTTCAAGCTCTCACAAAGGCTGAAGGTGAAAGGTCTTATAGTGGTATAATGGATGCAGGAATGTAAGTTTTAATGTAAAATTTTATTTTAAATGTTAATTCACTTTAAAATAATTTTATCTTTACTTTGATCTGTCTCATATTAAATTAAAACGTTTTCTTCACATTCTTTATCAAACTATCTATAAGTTTTTTCTTTGCTATTTCTTCATTATTTTAATTGATTATAGATACCAAGCATTAAAGAAAAATGAATATTTTCATTTTGAGGATATTTAATAAGCTGTGAATTTTCTTAAAAAAGCAAAACGCCAATAAATCAATCTTCAAAATAAGCAATTTTTAATTTAACCTGTTATTGTTGTTATTAACATGAATTTACTAATTATTGATAATTTGTAATTAGCACAAATGATGAGATTTTGTTTAAAGTTCTTTCATTTAACAATGCTAATTAGAGCTTTTAGATACCTAAAATTTTGTTTTGCTATTTGGACTAATTATAATCTATTTATGGCTAGTTCACAGCCAGATTCACTTTAAACTATTTTGTGGAAGATAGATCAATAGGTAATCACAGGATTTATGAATATGTATAAATTCAAAATTTGGGGTAGATGGCAGATATGTAAAAATCCACAGCAATAAATATTCATTCATAACCGTATGAATTGTACGAAAACAGTCAGTTTTAAATGACTTGCGTTCACCACTTTAATTAATTTAATTACCTTTTGTTACACATCTTTTAAAATCATATTTTACTCTAAAAACCATTTTTTTTCTTTTACAGAAAAATAATGAAACATGAAGGTCCAACTGCATTCTTCAAAGGTGGAGCTTGTAGGATGATTGTAATAGCTCCATTATTTGGTATAGCTCAAATGGTATACTTTCTAGGAGTTGCAGAATTTATGCTAGGCATTAAGCGGGGGTAAATTAATTAGTACTAAATAATTATTAAATTATTTTGCATATTTGTGAATACTAACTAAAGCAATGCATTTAGTAATAATTATTTTACTTTAAATGATTTTAACTGAAAACGAATTTTATTATTAGGAGAAATATCTAACTAATTCATCCTTGTGTATTTGTATTTATTTATTTTGTCATTTTTTTAATTCACAAGTATGCATTTAACAAATTTCTGAATTACGTATTGAATAGTTCGTTTTAGAACTGCTTTCACCTTTAGCTAAAATTATTGTATTTTCCTTTCATTAATACTTTTTGATAGTTAAATAACATGTATTATCATTTCTGATTCTTTTTTATTTAACACGCAATTTAATGAATAGTTAAAGGTTAAGCAGATATTTGTAACTAAATTCTTTAAAACTATAACTCCAGGTAGATAACTTATTATTTTTTTAAATTCCCCTATTAATTTATTTAATGAAAGACATCTAATTTAAAAGAAAAACGAAAGGTGCTTACTATTATTTTTATTATAATGACAATGTAACAGAAATCAAAACATATCTGAGGAGTAAATTAACATTCAGATTATTACTTCTTTATCGATATTTATACCTCAGATTAAAAAGTGTTCTCTAAGTAAGATATTCAAAACCATTGTTTCGTCAAAATACTGTACAAGATTGTCATTTAAATGTAATTCCTCGAATGAAATCGGTCAATTAGAATACTACTCATCATTTTTATTTTCACTTTTAGATAGGAATGTTGGAATACAATAAGTATGTGATATAATGGATTGAAGAATTTTCTTTGCTTCAGTATTATCTGAAATAGCTATATTCCGTTAATGCAAGATTTTTTATTTATTTTTGCCTTTATATTTTATAGCAATAAATTTTATCCATATCATATACTGTAAGTAGCTCTTTTAATTTTAATCTTTTTTATGCTACCTCTTAAAAATCTATTTTATATTTTATAATGCATTTTATTTTTGCCTCATAATGCTCTTACATTACTTTTACTGATTTAAAATAATTTATGTTATAGCCATAGTAAACAATCAATTATAAATGACAATACAAAATTATTATCTATTATAAATGGCATTGGCGTTATGTGTCCTATGCAGTTGTAACATAATGAGTAACATAGTAGATCAATTTTGCAAACTCTTTGTTTTTATTAATAAATGAAATAGTGATAAAACGAAAATTACAAATAGATTGGATTTTGATCACTATTGCTCTCATTTGCTTCCTTGTTACAATTGTTAAATGGCCAATTCTAGTATTCCTGTAGTCCCAACAAGGATAAATGGCTTGTTATTTAGTGTTTTAATTATTATAGGTGTTATTATCAGTAGCGCTTAAGAATATTAAAATCAAAACACTCTTGCTAAGATGGATTGTCTATATTATTGTTAACAAAACATTTATGAAACAGATTTACTCAAGCGCTACTGATCAGTTAAATATGTGAAGTGCTACTGATAATTAAGGAAAGTAAATTATGCTGCCTAAAGACAAGTTGTTGCTGGAAAAAACAAGTGAATGATATGTAAAAAAATGTGAATAAATGTTAAATGGTGTTATGTTGTTATAATTGAATTTTGTTTTTTTACTGTTATACAATTGATACAATATTCACATATCGAAACAAATCTTAGCAAGCTTTATGCAAGACATCTAAAATACTTCAATAAATGTTCATAACATGTTATGTAACATCAGTAATAGTAATCAGACAATAGGTAAATAAGTGTAATCCAGTTTTATAATGAAAATCTGTGCTGTTTCAGAGATAAGGATGTCCTAGTTTCATTCAGAATTTTTTGTTTTTTCAATATTTGGAGTACAACATACAATATTGAGATGAGTTGTTCTTTACGATTGTTATTATAAAGCACTTACTATTTCACAAATTCTTGTTTTGTTTATCATCTTTAGGAGTAGATATTAGGGGTGAGACAGATATTTGAGAAAAAAATTTGTTAATTTTGAAATTTACACCCAATTTAACAGTGAAAGTTTTTTTTTGTATTTCACTTATAGGATGCATCAGTGATCAGTATATAAAGGTGTGTTTAATTTTGATACCCTGTGTTTAGAAAGTCTTGTATTTTAAGACATAAGTTTATACAGACAATTAGGCTTCTATTTTTTGACTCAGGAATTTGCTGTATTTTTATTCATTTCAGATACACCTTGTATAAATATGAATTAGAATGAAACATGTAATTTTTACTATAGCTTTTTTACATGAATAATAAGATTCTTTACAGAAAAGTATTTGTTATTAATAAAGCTGGGCAAATACATATTTGCACGTTTTTATGTAAAGCGTGGTGCGCACAAATTTTCCTCGCATTAAAATCTAAAGAACTTCAAAAATTATGTTATGTAGCAAAAAGAAAGTGTTCAATTCAAAGACTTGTAACCTATCTACAACAAATATATATGTATTTACAAAATCCACAGTCTGACTTCTTAAATAGGTTTTCTCTCCAATTCCGCAGCAACTTCTGAAGAAACTTGTTTTTATATTTGTTGATTTTATATTTAGTTTGTGATGTTTGATCTTGCAGAGAGGCCAGAATTTCTCATTGGGCCTGCAATGGAGTGCATTTGGAGCATTATCGGTTTTGGACACCATCTCTATTTTTTCCTGATTAAAGAAATTTACATCTTTGGTTTAATGACTAGAAGTCATGTCTGGTGGTGAACAATAAAAGGCATACATTTTTTTTGAGACATTCTTCTAGGTAACTACTGTCTGTCTGAAATTTAACCACTTTGAGAAATTGCCTGCCAGACCAAGAATTGGGAAATCTTTCTTCATGCTTCAGTTTGTGTTCTGTGGGGGCGTTTCATATCCAAGTATTGTAAAATAGAAATGTCTATTTCCTTCCACCTCCAGAACAACACAGTTTTTGTACAACCTTGCACAAGCTCTTTGTGCTTTTTCTTGTTTGAAGGTACATTTTAGAGCAGACTTTCTAGTTTTTGATAATATTCTAAGTTTCTTCCTGGTTTTTATTACCCCATATTTTGAAATACTCAGTTTTCTTACACAATTAATTAAGTTCTAGATTTAGATATAGGATATTTATTTTTGCACTTTAACTATGAATATTCTTCTCTCCTTTTTTGTATTCTATTTGACCATTGTCATTATACCTTTTAATCACATTGTTTATAGATCTAAGTGATATATTTTCTTCTTTGAAATGATTTTGTAACGTTTCCAAAGCACCCTACTTTTTAATTGGATCTTAGGAAAATTTGCGTGCACCACACTTTATAAGACATATACAGTTAATTTTTAACATGTGATCATATTTTATTGCTTATTGTCCAAATAATTAATTTTATTTTGTATATGTGGCATACTGAGCATGGAGTTTCAAACCCGTACATAGGACAATGCATGAGGATTCAGATTTTTGTAATTCCTGTTTCCCAAATGAATCTACAGGGGAGGTAATGGTATCAATCAATTAATCTTAAGCAAATGTCACTTAATAAAACTTTAATGATGCATTCTACTGCTTTTGTTTTCTGATTGTCAAATCCACGGCAGCTCATACTAATGCTGTAGGAGTTATTCTATTATTAATTGATTCTGCTAATTCTGAGCATTTTGTGGTAAATTTATTGGTGCCAGATTGAGAGGGAACTTCTGCCCTATCAATTGATACCAGTACCTCCCCTGTAGGTTCATTTGGGGAGTAGGAATTACAAAAATCTGAATCCCCATGCATTGTCCTATGTATGGGTTTGAAACTCCACACTCGGTATATCAAAAGGTTTCACTATAGATGCGTACATGATGACATAACAGTATAAAATGCATACATGAGGACTTAAACAGCATACAGACGCATATATGTGAACTTAGCTTAAAAATGTATATTTTAAATCATGCAAATCATATACATTGTTTTTATAGAATTGCATATTAATTGCACATATTACTGACTTTTTATGGCATATCTTAGTGCATATATGCACTTTCTTTACAAATATATGTGTAATAACCTTTATTTTTATGTCAAACTAGGTATTATGATTTTAAGAAGTAAGAACTTACCGTATATTGGCCGGCTCTTCCTTCACAGACATGCCGGATCTTAACCCTGGATCTCCCTTTACTTGTTTTTAATTAGGATCTTTAGAATTCAAACATTCAACCACTCAAGCAAGGATTAACTTTATTGTATATTTAAATAAAAAATATTAAACAATGTTATAATTACAAATATTATTAGAATTGGGAAAAGCTTCAAGAAATAAACATAATTTTCAGAGTCAACAAGAAGTAACTTACCAAATGACGCACACCCACTGAAAACCTAAAACAGAATCTTTTTCTATACCAAAATATTTCCCGTATGGGCCTCTGCCCCTCCGATCAGTCTTTATTTATTTTTTCTTTGGCAGCACTTGCCATTAATAAAAGTTTATTATTTTTCCATTAGCCAAATTATAGTTACTTTTAAATCTTACTTTAAATAATATCTATTTATTTATAAAATTTAGAATAACTTTAAATTTGTTTCGTGTAAATCATGTTCCCTGAGAAATTGTTTATCCCTGTAATAAAATCTAATAATAAAATAGGGGTATTACATCTGCACAGCTCTAATTATTATATCTCGAAAGGTAATAGATGCATAAAGCAACTTTTTATTTCCAAGTAAATATCAAGATCTACTATATTTTTTTATTTGTCTTCAATTTAAACAATTTTATATTCAACCTATTTTCTTTACTACGTTAGCTGAAGAAGTGTATCTCATACAATTACTTGAAACTTGATCTACCTACCTTCCAAGAAACCATACAAATTACACAAGTTACTCGATAAACAGTTGTGAAAGTGTCTGCTACTACAACATACCTTTAAGCATGCAGTAATTTTATTAATTTCAATAAAATGTTTAAAAATGGAAATAACAGAAAGAAGTCTTCTGTTAGAAAGGAATTTTAATAGTCCATTTTCTAATATTTCAAATTCAGGCTTATCTGTAATATTTGCAGTAGTATGTATTGTGGATGTATTTGGTGTTTTCCCGGTTGTATCTCTACCAAAAGCTATTATTGACTGTGGTAAGTTTCAAAAAGGTGAATATAATAAAATATATTATTATTGAAAACTGGAAATGTTTAGGTTATCTAGGAATTCTAGTAGTAATTTCTGTGTCTTGCATTCAAATATATACAGCAATTTTATTGGGAAAGTGTTGGTTAATGGCTGAAGATATAGAACCGAGTATTCAGTTTAAAAATCGTTATCCATATTCAGCTTTAGCAGAAATTACATATGGAAGTGTTTTAGCTAGATTTGTTACTTTTCTACTTGATTTAACAGTATTTGGTGGTGGAATTCCAAATTTAATTGTTGGTAAGTGTTTATCCTATTACAGTATTTACAATTTTGAGTTTACTGATAATTGTTGTAGCTGCACAAAATCTACAATTCCTTGGCTTGAGATTAAGCAATGATGCTTTTGATATGTCATTTTGTTACTGGATGATAGTATTGGGAACAGTTATGTGTCCTTTTTTATGGTTAGGAAGTCCGAAAGATATGAAGTAATTTATTATAAAATTAAAGATGTTTTAATTATTTATTTAATTATAACTCTTGCGATTTTTAGATTGTTATGTTCAATTTCCGTTACATTGGTTTTCTTTGCCTTTATTTTTATTTTTATATGTGCTGTTTCTGATACACCCAACCAATCAGTGCCTTCATTATCTACATTGCCTGATACTGAATTTTCTTTATGGCAAAATATTTCTACGGCTTATGGAATTTTAGCTTTTCAGTTTGATATTCATCCGACAATATTAACAATTCAAGTAGACATGACAGATAAATCTAAGATTGATAAAGCTGTTATTGGAGGTTTTGCAGGTAAATATTCTTTATGAAGAATATAAAGTAAGGTAAATCTATAATACTCGTTTTAGTATCGCTGGGATTATTTTTTATAACTTGTTTAACAATTCTTTTGCGTTATGGAGAAAATGTTGAACCTAGTGTTTTAGAAATGTTTCCAACCACTGTGATTCTTCATTTTGCTGCTGTTTTAGTTGCTTTGCAATTGAGTCTGTCATCGGCTATTAGCAATACTGCTCTTTATCAAAATATAGAAGATTCTATGGGGATATCCAGAGGTATGTATGCTTGTTTAAAATTAAAAACTTACAATAGTAGATACTGAAATCAGTGATATTTCACACAAGGAACTTACTTTCACTATTTTACATTTTGCTTTATAAATTCAACTAATTCTTGAAGTTAATGCTTTTCCTTTATTCTTTATGTGGTACTATAGTTATGGTATTGCAGTAACACTGACCGTTCGTTCTTTATGTACCAATAAAAGCATATTTATCAATAACTGTTTTTTTTACAGATTTCAATCGCAAAAGATGCATTATCAGAAGTATATTGGCAATTTTATCAGTGTTGGTAGCAGAATCTGTTCCTAGATTTGATCTAGTAATGTCACTAATAGGAGGAGCATTAACAGGACCACTGGTTTTCATTTTACCACCGCTTTTCTATATAAGAATGCTTACCCTTAAACAAAAACATGATGAAATGTTGCAATTAGAAAATTTTCATAACATAGTGTATAATTTAGATGAGACATCAGAATATTTTACAAAGTATATCGAAACAAAATTTCATAAAGAATCAAATACTAGTATGCCTGATATAAACATTGTACCAAAACAACAAAACTTTAAAGATTGTAAAGTAATATTATGCACTTTAATAATTATATTCGGCATAATTGCGACTATTGCAACAACTTATTGGAATGTCATTAACACAATGCGATATGTAACTTTTTCACCACCTTGCATTTTTAATATTTATAATGCAACACTTTAATTTTGGATGTAACCACATTAAAATAAAATCAAAATAAAAATTTTGTAGTAATTTTTATTAACATAATAGTTTTCTATACACTACAATAATTAAAAGTACAATTTCAGTCATATTGATAAAACATCACTGTTAAATAGAAACATAAGATTCTATACGTATGGAAAACATTACAAAAAGAAATAATAAATTAATTTTAGAAATCAAAAATCAAACAAGAAAAATCCAAATCCAGGCGTACGTGCTTGTTGTGGGATCAGAAGCTTGTTAATTGAATGTATTACACCATTTGTTGTAATTTTATCGCAGCTTACAACTGCAGCTGATCCAATTCGAATGTGATTACCAACTCTTGCTACTGATTGGTGTTGGTGAGATAATGTTGGAACCAGAGAATTGAAACCCCATGTTTGTGGGCCGACACCTGAACAGCATAGAACCTCTGTAAAATTCAGAGGATATGTTAGCCAACCATCAAAACAGGATTAATTAGCATACTTACCAGTTAAAATATGATTCTTTAATAAAAGACTGGCCTTGTTTTTATCTTCCATTAGACTCTTAAGTTCTCCAACTTCCAATCTAGAGAAAGCATCATTTGATGGAGCAAGGAAAGTTAAAGATTGAGTACTGTCCTTCAGAATAGATTCCAAATCGGTGCCTTTCAATAATTGACTTACAACACTGTAATTTTCATCACCATTTAAGGTTTCTAATAGATTACGTGTAGGAGGAACAAGAACAGAGCCAACTTCATGAATAACAGAACCACAGGATTTTTCATCATAACCAGTGAGACGAGCACAATTTACAGTGGCACGATTTATAATATTAGTAAATACTGGAAGCTAAAATCAAAACCCATTTAAGTAATTGTTCCTAGAAAAGATGATTTTAAAACTACTTACTGTAGAATATAAGTTTAGTCGTAAAATTTTATCATTATTGTTGGTTTTAAGGAGAGCATTGTTGTTCATATCACATGATTCAAGTCTGCCTTGTACAGTATGATATAAAACAAGTTCTTTAAGTTTGTCTTTATCATCTTTAATTTCATCTAATAATTTGGTAGTTTCAGGATTACTAAAGGCTTCATTTGAAGGAGCAAAGACCGTGACATTTTTCATAGAATCAATCTCATCAGCTAATCCAGCTTTTTCAATGATGTCTTGGAACTTTGTAAGATTTTCACTTTTTAAAGCTTGGCCAATATAGAGCGCTAGAGTAGAAATTAAGATTAGAAAAAATCAAAACATAAAATAAATGTATCTGTACCTGAATCAGGAATTACAACAACATCGATTAGATGTATAACACCATTAGTTCCAAGAATGTCGGTCTTTACAATTTTTGCATTATTTTCAAAATAGAGGACATCTTCATCAGTTCTTTGCAAATTCAAAAGTTCACCATCAACATTATGCGTAGTCGCATTTCCAATTATGGCAGATGAGCAAACGGTATGTGCAACAATGTGATGTTTCAAAATAGCTAAAAATATTTCCAATGAAATTTTAATTTGAATTATTTTGTAAACAAATTAAAATTACTCACTTGAAGCACAAGCGTCACCTTTTAGCAACTTCTGTTTACTGGATTCTGCTAGTTTATTAAATGCTTCATCAGTTGGGGCAAATACAGTGTAATGACCATTTGGTTTGAAGTTTTTAACTAAATCGCTATTTTTTAAAGCTGAAATTGCCACGTTTGATAAAAAAAGATATTATCTGGGTATTACTGTAACTCACCTTCATTCAAGTTCTTTAATTGTGGATGTTCAGCTATAATCTCTAAAACATTTTGACTAACAGGATTTAAAACACCTTCTATAACATGAACGATGCCGTTTGTAGCCAAATTATCACCTTTACGTACTCGGGCGCAATTTGCTGTTATCATTTTTCCATAATTTCTTGTAGGATAAATATTAAGTCTGATGGTGCTGTTGTCATTTTCACTATAGATGATTATAAAAAACATTTTTTGTGATTAATTAATAAATTATAGTACTTAATTAAGTATAAATACCTATAAAGGATATCCTCATTTGAAAGTTCAGAAATATCAACAAAACCAGGAAGAATATGATTAAGAACTAAATTCTTAGAAGAAACTGGATTTTTAACTTGACGACGTCTTCTAGCGGCTTCAACATGTAGATCTACTTGATTCTTTAATAAACCAGTAATTAACTATTAATTGTCGGCACTTTAATTTCATTAATTAACTTACCAATTCTGTCATTTTTTCACTGAATTCAGTCAATGCCATATCGGTGGGAACAAAAACAGTAAGATTTTCAGAATTGAATCTATCTTCCAAATCAGTTGCACGAATCAAATTTCTAAATTCTTTACCACCTACATCTTCAATGGCTGGTAACAAGGGTAGTAAATCAATTTTTTTTGTACAACCAGGAGAATTCTCTGTACGTTTGTACCCATAACAGCACTTGTAGCGAACCACAAAGGTTTTTACAACACCATGATTATTAATTCTAAAAGATGTCCATTATAAAATGTTTGATTATAAATCAAAGAGTATAAAGATTAGATAGGAATTTGAAAAAAGAGGACTTACTTTGTAATGCATTCATATTTTGATGGTGTTTGTTGGCAGTTAGAGAGACTGATTGAGGTAGAGAAGAAATTTGGAACTTTTTCAGCTTCTGTGGTGTTTTCTCTTGACTGCACTTCTCCATCTTCGTCATCAGTGGTTTCTTCACGTTCAATACATACATTTTCACTAAAAGAAAAAAATTTGGAATTGTAAATCACTATTACTTATATGAAAGAATGACATAAAGATTTAAAAGTGTAATTAGCAGGTATCGTCTGTATATGGTTAGTTCAAAAGTTATTTTATTTCATTCTATAAAAACCAGTTGCTTTAATAAGCTAAATAGAAATAAAAATTCATGTTGAAGGCTTAAAGTCAATTTAAGAAAAAGCTTGCACAGATTTAGTTTCAGATTGTAATTATCAATACCTACAACAAATTTAATTGTTATGTATATTTTTTAAAATTGCATATATAGTAGATGTAATAAAATAATAACATTTTATAATCTTCAAATGAAGCAATTAACATAAAAGATTACTATTTAAGTATTTGATGGGCACATACTTATACGATATCCTTGTAAAAACTTTCTAGAGCATTTAATCATGATATAATTATGTAAATAATTTTTTATAATTATTGTTCAATTAAAACCTTATTAAATTATAAATATCAGTAGAAAATTAAATAGTTTGTTGTTTGTAAATGCGATTCTTGGTAGATATGGTTTTCTTATTGGTAAACCATAAAGCTTTGCTGTCTATTATTTTTTGAAGGTCAAGATCATCGTCCACACTGAAAAAGGAATCTTGTGATCTAACACTTGGCGTACCATTGTGTACCATTATTATATGTTTAATTAATAATCTAGTAACATAAATTCATTTCAATAAATATATTACACTAGAAAAAACTATTTTACAAATTAAATCTTGTTATGGAATCGCCTCATCGACTTACATCTTAATAAATATATGTGATCATTTCATGAATAATTCTATTAATGATATATGATTATTAGAAAAAAATCAAAATTTATTTGCAAAAATTATATCTAGGTGTGTGATTGTGATTGGTCTCTATGTTAATTTACACCTGAGAATTCATCAGATGTTATCACTTATAGAATGAATCATGATTAGCCATAAAAACACAATGGAGCGCCACAAAAAATAATAATGAGTCAGAGAATCAACAGGATAACATTATGTTGTTTTTGTTGATCTAAATACTGATATAACTAAATACAAGGTTGTTTCTATAAATACTGAAAAAGTAATCAAAAACTAATTTTTCAGATTTTTTTACTGATAGTTTGTATACAGTATAAATATAAATGTTTAGTCTTAAAAAAGAAAATGAATCATCACAATCTGTTAATGAACTTAAAAGTGCACTTTTTAACAGTTTTCTAGGTCAAGTTTGCTCTAGTTCAAAATCCATCTATAATTTTTTGCCAAGATAAACAGTTACCATGACTTTCTAGACGTTCTAGAAGTCCTACTGTTGTTCATATCATGTTCATTAAATTCTTTCTTAATATCATACACTGTATATCAGAGATTCTAAAACAATGTCACTTATCCAAATTATAGTTCTAGAAGAGTTCCGCAATTTACCAATAACACAGTACCTACATTTAATGAGGAGAGGACGTTTTGATTAACATTACAATTTGGTGACAATTTTATTACACCCACGATTTGCACGCTTTGCATCATAGAGAAATTTAAAATTTACATTTTTAAATAAAAAACAAAATATTGCAGAACTTATTAATTAGTAATTGGGTTACTGACTTTTATTTTAAAAGCATCTAATGTGGAACTTCTGTATATAATTGCGACATCATTTCATATGCTATAAAAAATTTATTAATCTTTCAAATTTTATTAAAAAAAGGCAAGTTTTCTATTTTTCCTTGTTTCTTATTCTTAAATTCTTTTAAATTGGGCGAGTGAGAGAACCACACGCTCTGTTAATTAACGTGTATGTTACCTACTTTATAGAACATTATAAAGCTAATAATTTATACTTAAAAAAGAAATTTTATTTCAAACAGTTATTTACAATTATATGTTTCAGAAAATAGTCTCATTATATTAACAAACATCATATTTTTCAAAGAAAGGTTTGAATAGAATAAATTTATTAAATGATGGAAAGTTTATTTTTCCTTTGATGTAAATACAGTAAGAGAAAATTTTATTTTAAAAAGCAATTACAATAATTAATAAATCTTAAGTTATTCTCTATACATTTTATTAAATTTTGTTTTCAAATGCTACAGATCAAAGAAATATGAAAATTAAAAAATCAGAAAGTTTCAATTATTATTAATTTATCATTAATCAGAAAGTAGGAAATTTTTATTAGGACACAATAAAAGGTATTGATGCAAAATAAATAATGTTTGAATATACAAAGAACAATCTTCATGTTAAATTTTATATTTTTATGATTATTTATACTAACAATAGAAACAATTGTTTTATTGTTAGTCAAAACCCTTGAAGGGTTGTCATAACAAGATATTTAAACAATAAAATGGCATCATCTTAAACTTTTAATTAATGCTTAATGTTGATAATTTGTCATAGTATTCAGGAAGAAATATTTGTAAACAATAAAATTAGATTTTGAGACCTTCCTATATTATTAACGACTAATATTCCGTTATCTACATTTTGGCCTTTTAATAATTATATAATGTATAGTTATTAACCATTTTTAAAATATTTATAACCTTAATTATTTGTACGACCTAGATCTATCTTATAATTGTATCTATGTTTCTATTTTGGTCAAAACAAGGTAAAAAAAGCTTACAAATAAAAAGAAATTAAAAAAGATTTGCATCCAGCTGATCAGATGTAAAGATATCTTAAAGAGTATAGTAACCCACTTTGGAAGGTTAGCAAGAAACGGGACCCGTTCTAGCTTCTTAGCCGCCGGCACACTTCAAATATTTGGTTGCCCGCCCCTTTGAATTATATTATTAAAAATGTACACAATACTTAGCGTCCAACGCTTTTGAGAAAAAGACCATAGTCAAATTTTCTTTTTATGAAGTAGAGGTCGTAGGAAAATTGTTATTTGGGGAAACAAGATAGCGATTTCGAAGGTTCCGAATCGACACAAGGACACGTTGACTACAAAATAGAGAAACTACAAGTTTTTCTTTTGTTATTACTGTTTATTCTGCAATTCAGCCTTAAGAGCACTACAGAATTGTCCTCATGACTTATACTCTACAAGCAACTATAGAAGATGAAGGTTACCTAGTTTTGATCTTGGAAAAAACAATTAATGAGCCCAATATTCGTTTGTCTAAAGTCCAGTTCAATCAGAAGCCGGATGTCAGATTGGATTAGACAGTAGTTATTCTAATTAGGCCTGTGTAAATCTTTCATACATCCAATATCACATTCTTACGTTAGTATTACCGAGATCGAACATAAAAGCTACGCGCCATATGGAATTTTTATTTAGAAAAAAGATTTCGGTTTCTTAAAGACAAAATAAAGCTATTAATATAAGAAAGCTTCTGCTGGCAAAAAAAAGCTTGAACAATCTAAATAATTGTGAAACATCATTCCCAAAAATACCAACCATATTAGTCAGTAGCATCTGGAAAAGAACTAAAAAATGGTTAAACCACGAAGTTTCTATTTTTCAAATTAAGTTCAACCGGCTCGGCATTTGCAATTCCTCAATAAGACTTGTCGATTTTTTTCTATTTTTTCTAGGTTAGTAGCTCGTTAGACGAGATAAACGCGGATTTAAAGCAGCTTCCTAGCAAAGTTTTGTTTTCCCAGTCTAAGATGTCTATGTTTGGAATTTTACCAAAATATTCTTATATTTTTTTTTCACTCTTTTAGGGTCTCATTACTACTTTTGTACGGTTTGCATGACTATTAGCGGCTTGTTTTCTTATCATCGTGTGAATGGGTGGGTTGTTATCAATCAGCGATAAATCTCGATGTTGATATTCTTTAGCTTCTATCAAACACCTAAGTCTCACGTATTCTAAAAATTTTGACTAATTGGAGTACTAGCTATAACCTCAAGAAAAAGATTGGTAAAACTTCTTGATTGATAAAAATGTGTTTGAGTCAAATAAATTTATATTTATCTAAATACATTAAATAGAATTTACAAGCTTTGCAAATTCCTATTACAAAATTTGTAATAGAAACAGTTTAAATTACCATAAGTAATTGCCATTGATATATTTTCAATGTAAAAATGTATCAACATACCAAACAACCTATTTTACATACTATATTAACAAAATTTCATCACTTTACGCTTATCAAAAATTTTTTTATTAAAATTGTTTACACAACGCTAAATGCATTATTGTGTGTAATACCATAAACACAACGAGGAAAACAGGGGGAATTAGAACATTTTACGAAATAGATTTTATTGTTTACTCTTGCACAATGTTAACAGCTTAAAATAGTTTTTAATTGATATTCATTGTGTTACACACGTAGTGACTTTTTTCCAGGTTAAAACAATAATTAATTAGGACTTTCAATAATGAACTATTAACCTCGAACGACTTGTATTTACTTGAAGACAGTTGTATAGTATGTATAGTAAGTTTAATTCTTAAAGCAAATAAAGAATTTAACACTTAAAGTAACTATCTAGTTAAAATGACAAATGCAATGTGGTTTATAGATATTTTAAATGTGCAATTTTACTTTGTGGTTCAATGACATGTATGCTACGGGTGTGTTATTTAAATTAATTTACATTCAAACATTAACCATAAAATTATTTTCTAAATTTCTTTATCATCACTTTTTAACGAACTAAATTAGTAGATTTAAAATTATAAATACCAGAACAAAACAGTTTGGTGTTTCTATGCTATTTTCCTGTATTTCGTTGTATTTTTTATTGTTCTACTAGAATATGCTCAGTGATCATTATAAAGATCTGAAATATTCAATTATTAATTACTTAATTAATCGTAGGTGTGCATTTCACAAATTCTTCACTCTTTCAAGGCCAGATCAAATATGTGGTTACCATATTTAATGTAATGGCAATTGCGAGGTGAAGGTGAGCAGCAATAACAAAAGAGTCATCAAAAATGAATCTAATATGAAAAGAAATTTTAAAAGTGTTTATTCCATTAAATCTAGTTCGTATCTTAAGAAAATAAAGAAATTTCAGAAATACTTTGCTGTTTATGTAAAACTTCGTTAATAATTAATTACATGACACCTTTTTGCAATCTTCTAGTTTTTTCGTTATGACTTCTCAAATTTTCTTTTCTTCAGTGGGTTCATAAGCTGCCTGACTTGATCAAAGCCGAAAATAAACATCATCTGGCAATTATAGGTTAGAAAAACAATCAACTCAAAATGGAAGAAAAAACTTTGAGGGGGAAAAGAAAGCTATTAAACTAGTAAGCTAATTTTGTTTTTAGCTAGATTGAATAAAAGTCGTTTTTTAAATACTGTTTGAGAAAAGCTTATTAAATAATCTAGACAGGAGTGATTTTTCTTTTTTCCTCAAAATCGAACATCTTTGTTAACAATGGTGACGGAAAGGCTACTCAGCTTGATTAATTTTGTAACTATATTATAATAAACCTACATACCTATACGATAATAAATACCCATATATTCGCAGAAGAATAATTAGCATGTTACATATGAGAAAATTCTTAATTTGCATTTGTTCCACTAAACACTTACATTATTTACAAAAAGTTCTGGATATTTAGCTCGCGTAAAAAAACTTTATTCTGCTCAAGCATATCATTCGTTTCCTTGTCAATGAATTTTGATCGGCAACGGTTTATTATATTACCATACATATTAACAAGACAACAAACAAAAGATATTTTGCTATAAAATTCTTGTTACATTATGTTTCAGATTCTATTACGCTCATTTTAATATCGATTTGATTCTAGAAGAAGCTCACATTTATTCAGTATGTTAAACTCACACATAAAGAACTTTGAATTCTATTTATTCAATTAAAAATCTTTTTCGTTTCCAAATTTCCGTCATGATCATTGATCAACAAGCATAATAATTACTTACGTATCACAGTAGCAGATGTTGGCTGAATAAGCAAGATAACAATATCAACACGTATTTTATGTCTTCAGAAACATTCATACACGTAAATACAGAAATATGCTTGTGGTAGATCATATTAAGAGATATTTCTTATTATACAATCAAAAACTTTTTATTTCCCTTAACATAGGACTACGTGCTGTGCCTCGTAATAAACCCGTAAATGCCCACGTCTTATGCATTATTAAAACCCTCTATGTGAAATTAAAAAATCACGTAATATTAGAAGTTTTACTTATAGAAAATATCCAGTTTCAGAATTTTATTTTTACATCAAAGACGGAGACATATCTGAATTTTTATCCACGTTAGAAATTATAAACCTGAAGAGGAAATCGAATCCGAGACCTTCAAATTTAAAGCAGACCTAATTACAAACTACTCGAGCTAACAAACCTTGATATTATCCTGAAAACAATATTGTGTGTAATACGATCTTGTTTCTACAATTATTTCTTTTTTCTTGCAAACTGGCATTACAAAGTTTGCATAAAACTAAACGATGTCGTTTGAATTTACTTTGCTTTTGAAACACATTATTATAATTTACAGGGGCGGTTGGTGATATTTTATTATAGGAGGACAACATGAAGAGTAATGATTACAACGATTAAGCAAGGGTGTAGCCGAGTCGTGTTGGTATTTAGATTTTTTAACAATGATAATGGAGAGTGAAGCCTGATTTTAGATCGCCAAAGGTGACTTATTAGAAAGCAGCCTGAGCCTCGAATTGGTGGTCACTGGCGGCCACATTCGTTTCTACTTCGAGGTGGGGTCTGGGTATCTGTAGGGTCTGTAGGGTACAACGGAGACTACAACAGTTCTAATTGTAATAATTGATTTCATAAGAGTTCTTTCTTTTTATCACAATATTCCCTCTCAATATGTCCAAATTTCTTGTGTAAATCACAAGTTATCTTCTATAAGTATACCCTTTGCTTGCGCTATACAGGGTGATTCCGAAATAAAGGGTATCCTTTTAATAGGTAATAAGTGAGGCTAAAAGAAGACAAAAAATGAAAAAACAAAGTGGCTCCATGAAAGTTGCAAATTTTGACAATTTTCCTAAATATTAAAAACTGAAGCCGTCTCTGGTTAGAAAAAGAAAAGTGTTTCTTGTATTGTCGCCTTAAAAAGTGAAAGTTAAGGAGATTTACGGTGTTTTTAAACCCTTGCAGTGCAAGAACGAAAATTTACCAGACATGCCTATTTTCTTGGAACTAATAGTGCAGCTGTGGTAGCACAATAAACAATAAATGCCATCATAAGCTACCCCCTGGACATTTTACAACTTTCCCTTCTTAAATCTGAAGTATGTTTAACATGCAGGGTTGTTGAAATGCGTTAAAGCAGTAAGAAAATAATAACAAAATTTATGTTACGAACAATTAGACTCCAGTCTCACAAGCAACATTTTAATCCCTTATTATTATTTAGTCACATGAATAGGAAACCTTTTAAATGGCAATGGATTACACATAGTACTTGAATGAAACATGCGTATGGAAGTACTACTAACTATCACCTCTGTATTTAATTCAATTTAATAAATTCAACCAATTTTTATTTATGTGGCAGAATGCTTATTGAAGTTTTTGGTTCTTCGGAAGTTTACAGAAAAAAATCACCAACAATAAAATTTTAATATTTTTCCGTTTGCAGATTAAAAAGTAAAAGTTCCTACTGGTTATTTATGACATTGTAGAAACCAGATAAACTATTATACCCCTCACATAAATAGCAAGAACTACCTGCCAATGACAAGGACAGTCAGTCAACCCCTATCGATTTTTGCTTAAGTAAAAGTATGAGAGCAGGACCGGCTTGGCTTAGCGATTAAACTTCAATCGCATTTTTCTCGGAAACTATGCAATTTTTTACCTACCATTTTTTATCGCAAATGTATGTACTATCACACCGCTATCCACCTTTAAGGGGATACCCTTTATCTCGGAATCACCCTGTATAATTAGTTCTTTATATTATCAATTATTGTCTTTCCGTATATAACAAATTACGTGCAGCTATCAATTTCTTTTTAGTGTTTTACTAATTACTAAATGTAACAGAGGTAAAGGCATCAAAACAAATATCGGAATTATTGTCGGAGTTCTGGAATCTTAAAAAATTAAACAAGTAATTATTGTATTCAATATATGTAATTAGCATTTTGTGTTTAATAGTTATTTGTATATCAAAAAACTAAAGGTGAGTTTTTCTATCACGAATGTGATGTGAGTGTTAAAAAGAACTTTAGTGACGTTTCACATTCAATTGGCTTTGATTCAAACTCAATTTATGGAGTTCTGGCGCCCTTAGATAAATTTTTGACGATAGCAAGCTGACGTCTTTTATTTGGTTCCTAGTTCCCGACCCTACCGACAAGCTTCAACGTTTCCAGTTTCTAATAAGTGAAATTATGTAACAGCTTATAGTGACTGTAGATTCAATGCATGAAACTTAAATTCATAACTTCAGAGAATATCGCATCGTTTAATGAGTGGATCCCTTTGTTTTTGTATTGAAATTATAGATATTCACAACATTGTGTTGTTCCCAACAATTTTGTAACTCAAAGTAATACAGATAGGTGGCTATTATAGCTAAAAACTGTTTTTGAATTAGGTTTCCAAGTCACTTATGTGCATTGCTTGGTAACCACTTTGAATTGCAGAACTGGAGGGTTTATCTTCCCCTTGTACAATTTCTATTAAGTTGTAATTATGAGTTTAAGGTATTATAACTCGTAATTATTTTGCGAGCGTCTGAGACTAACATGACTATAGTAGCCCAAAATCAAAATCAAAAAAGACCTGGTTATATGTTTGCAAAAGTCGAGAAAGATTAAAATTGACATTTCTCATACGCTCTTTATAATAAGATGGTATAATTCTAACGTAAACAGCTTCAAACAAAGATAAATAATTTATACAGTGTGATTCAAGGAATTTGCAATAAATCTAAAGAATTTTTGAGATAGGAGGCCATGATTTCATATCTAGACACATCTTCTATTCTAAGCAACTTTTCTTAATAACATATTGTTCTATTTTGAAAATTCAAGATACTTTACTCTTAAGCAATTTTCAATTTTTTGTATCTCCCCTGTGCGCTATATGTATGCTGATTAATGTTAACTTCAATTTCAGACATGCACTAACAGCAATTAGTCAGAATTTTTCCCAATTGTTGCAAACTTCTTAAACCACACTGTATAGTATAAAATATAAAAACACAATACTGTCTTTCCCAAAAATCTTCTATTGTAAAATAAGGAATCTTTCATACATTTTAAAATAACTAACAGTCATGCTGAATATTCTCATGTATTTTCTTATAAAGTTTTAAATATTAATAATGGAAATAAGCAAACCGCTATCAAACGTGTTTTTCGTTTTTACCCTGTAAAATTGTAGGTCTTGTTTTGAAACACCTTGTATGTTTACAGCAATTTCTTTTTTTTGTTTAAGGAAACCACATCACGTTTCACTTTATGAATCCATTATTCTTCTTCACACTAACATAATTCTAATGCATTTGTCTTTTGTTAATATGACACTACAATGGTTAAGTGAAATCGGGTTTTTTTTTGCGAGCACTAAACTAGATTAGAGTATGTAATTTCCAAACTCTTATTCTGTATAAGAAATATTTGCCTACTCATAATATTTAGATTACAATGCTATTACACTTCAGTTTATTAGATTCATTGATAGATTTCTCGATTTGATTAGTAATAAATTTCGTGATATTTTCCTCTATAAATAATATTGATACCAATCAAATCTTAAAGTGAACCTGTTTAACAAAAAAAAATCTATAAAGATCTATCGTAAAGCCTGAAAAGTCGCTTTCTATTATTATATTCAGACGATGCTATCCTACTAAACCTTAACCTCTTCACACGAATTAAATAAAGCAATGATTACGTAAAATTTAAAGTTGCAGTGTTTCTAACAATATTTTTCATGCGTAAGTTGATTCAAATTTACTTTAATTATCATTTCTCGTTTAGCATCATTAAAACTACAGTTTTCTCTGATAATGATGTTTATCTTTTAAATGCTGACTAACACCTAGTAATTTTCTCACATTAATTCAACATTGTTCTAAAAATGACAATGGAGATTTCCTGCGATTTTAAAACGCATAGATCCTGAATATTTCAAATTACTTCAGACATTACAACAAGGACTTCTTAAATTTTACATTCCTAAAACAATTTAAAAACAGAACACATTCGTACATTTATTTTTCTTTTATCTCGAGATTTCATAAAAATAAGAACGGTTTCTGATTACAAACAACCGACATTATGTTACAAGCTTCGTTTTGTAAATGCATATACCGCCCTCGGTAAATAGGATATTAGATGACGATGTTGAAAGAATTCAAAATTACAAAAAATTCACACATTTTTTTCTCAAAGTATTGTTCAAACTGTTACGTAAAAATACATTTAACAAAGTTTGTTAATTATTTAAAAAACAATTAGTTGTAGATGTGTGGGAATTAAAATTTCTAATAAGCAACTTTTTATCTACTTACCCTTTCCACCATGGTTTTCGTTCGGCGATAGGACCAAAGAATCCACCCAATCCACCAAGGCCGAAGAAATCAGAACCATCAGGTCGACGATTTGAAAACGTTGATGTAAATCCAAACGTATCTGGGATTTGAGGGAAACCAAAACCACTTGCGTCAACATCTACTACACCACCTGGTAAAGCAGAAGGATTATATGAGGGTGGTTGGGGAGCGGGTTTATGTTTTTCGTCTTTAGGTCTACTTCCAGGATCTGTGTAATCAGGAGCAAGAGGTTCGCGATCTCGTTCGGTCACTTCTTCAATATCTCTTCCTTCGGCGAATTCTTTATTACGTGATTCTGCTGTGTATAGGTCGGGTAATCTCCAGTTCCATTGAGAATGAGCAGCAGCAAATGGTGATGGACCTTCTGGTAACGCGTCCAAATCACTGAAAATTAAATTTATTATTATTAGTAGTAGTAGTAAATAAAATTAGATGGTAGAAGTAAAAGGGTAATTTTATAACAATTAAACCTTTCTCCTTTAAATATCGGATTAATTATTTCGGCCCCGTTAGATCGAACAACTTTTCCTATTGAATGCACTTTCTATGTGCTCTTAATACTGCAACGGGATTTCTTTCGTATTGCATTAAAGTTGTTACATAAACTGAAATTATATCGTACACTGGAGAAAAAAGGAGATAAATTTATATACATATCAAGCAGACAAAGTAGTTTGTGTTGATTTATTTGATTAAAAGTTAACATTGATATTAGTATATTTATTGGTATAAATAAATATGAAGCTGCTATCACAATAAGGGAAATAAAAAACATGAAAGTAAACTCAGATCATTCTGACCACGACGACGAAATTGTAAGTGAATGCCGCTTCATTTGTTTCAAATTTCATTTATCTGCGTTAATTTATTGTACTTCAATCATTTTCCAAAAAAGTGATATCGTCTTGAGAATAGACAATTTTTTGAATTTATTTTCATACATTGTGGGGGATGATTCAAATAATGAATTCAAAATATGAATTTATTCATCATGTTAAAGCATAATCTAACAGTCACCTTTGGAATTTTCTAGATTTTTATGTACCAAATTTTAATACAAGAGACTTGTTTCAACGTAACTTTCAACCAAGGGCAAAATTATTTAGTAAAGTATCTTCTGAAAATTTAAACAAAGTGTTTAGATTGATTGGTACACGTGTACCTATAAAAAAAATCCTAGGTTTGCTCTTCTTCTTGCAGCCATCAGCTTATAATAGAAATTGGGCAGATCTAAAGCAAACTACCGTGTCATTCGAAAAGATATTGAAGATTGAGATCCGAGATGAGAACCCTACGGAACTCCCGAGAGAAGAATTTCATGATAACTATCAACTGGAAAGATATGACGTAATATTGTAAAATATCCCAATATAGAATTACACAAAATGTAGAATAAGGACAACGAGTAGATTTTCTTTTTGTTACTTTCAAGGAGAAAACACGGAAGTTCTAGTTTTTACCATCAAGACAAAACACAAACGACTAACAATTAAAATTCTGTCTAAAGCAGACTAGACACACTGCGAGGGTGGTCTGAAAAGTTTCCGACCTCAACGTGAAAATGGCAGCACTCGTAAATAAAAGCTACTGAATTTCGTTGTTCATCTGTTGACAATTACTCACCAAAGTTTCAGCCATTTTGGACGCGCAGTTTTTATGTAACAGTCGTTTGAGTGAGTTGATGTGAGTTTTTTTGTGAAAATGGACAAAATCGAGTATCGAGCTGTCATTAAATATTTGTTTTTAAAGGCAATACGCCTTCGCAAATAAAAGATGAGTTGGATTCTGTGTATGGGGACTCTGCACCATCATTTACCACAGTGAAATTTTGGGCTGCTGAATTTAAACGTGGCCGTAAGAGACGTCCAAAAACTGCAACTACCGACGAAAACATCGCCAAAGTTCACCAAATGGTGCTAGACGACCGCCGAATTAAAGTGAGAGAGATAGCAGAGGTTATGAACATGTCAAAAGAACGTGTTTGTCACATATTAAATCAACATTTAGGCATGAGAAAGCTGTCCGCGCGTTGGGTGCCGCGTTTGCTCACGTTAGACCAAAAACGTGTTCGAATGAATATTTCCAACGCTCTTTTGGCGCAGTTTAGGCGAAATAAATCCGAGTTTTGGTGCCGATTAATTACTGTAGATGAAACTTGGATACACCATTATACGCCCGAAACAAAAATACAGTCCAAACAGTGGACTGCAAAGGGGGAACCGGCTCCAAAAAAAGCAAAAGCTGTTTTTTCGGCTGGGAAAGTGATGGCGACTGTGTTTTGGAATAGTCATGGAGTTATTTTAATAGATTATCTTCAAAAAGGAAAAACCATTACAGGAGCATACTATGCATCATTACTTGACAAGCTGAAGGCAGAACTTGCGAAAAAACGGCCACATTTGCAGAAAAAGAAAATCCTGTTTCACCAAGACAACGCACCGTCTCACACCTCAGCGGTTGCCATGGCGAAAATCCACGAATTACGGTTTGAACTGCTTGACCACCCGCCTTAGTCACCAGATCTAGCCCCAAGCGACTTCTTTTTGTTCCCTCATCTAAAAATTGCGCTCGGAGGACAAAGATTTTCGTCAAATGAAGAGGCAATCACCTTCGTGAACAATTATTTTGCAGAGAAAAATGCCGAGTACTATTTAGACGGGTTACAGAGATGGGAGCATCGCTGGGAGAAGTGTGTAGAGTTACAAGGAGACTATGTTGAAAAATAAAAAAAAAATTTCAGAAAAAATGTCTTGTATCTTTGTTAGGTCGGAAACTTTTCAGACCACCCTCGTAGCTTGTTCTAATCGAAATAATGAAATTAGAATTTGTTGTTGCGAATTATTTTTTGTTTCAAACGCTAATAACGTTAGCTCTTTCTATCAATTAAATTCAAAAATTTAACAACCTCGTTAAACAAAACAAAATTAGTTTCTAATTATTAAGAAAAGAATCTGTTAATCTTTCATTATAGAATTGTGTGAAGTAATTTTGTATTAGTGTTAGCTTATATTACTATAATACTGTCGATTATTAACTTTTTCAATTATAATAAATTATTTTCTTCTATGTCATAATGCCAAAATCATTTCCTTCCGAAAAAACAAATGATACTATAATATTACAGCAGTAATTTGATATTAAGTAAAATTCAAAAAATGTGTTTGTTTAAAGCAAGGAAAATAGATATAGAGGAAGATACCACTAATATTCATATTATGTATGGAAAAATATACTTATCATAAATCAGTTTTTGAAAATAATTTGAGGTCCATTAACTTTATTTACGTCACATTCGGTAGAAAATAGACACGCATCCGCTAATCCAAAACTGAAATTAGCTTGATAACCATGAGTTTTCAACGTCTAGTTTATACTTCTTCAGCATCCAAACTCACAGAAATTATAAATCATTATTTAATGGTTATAGAAATATCAATAAAGTCCAATATTTGAAAACTTCTGTAGCATCCTTCTTTCTATTCAAATAAATATAAATTTCTGTGTATAAACAAAGCTAATAAATAATAATTTTCATTGGCTAAGGATGGTATTTTCCACTTAACAAACATATTTCATTGTGTTATCTTTTTTATGTAAAATTTAAAAACCTCGAGTGTATCATAAAGTACAGTTGTAATAAATAATAACAACAACAAAGCCTAGATGAATAAACAAATACATAAATAGCATAATAAATGCTTTACACTTACAGTTAATGAATTCTAGATTGGTCTGAATGTAACTGTGAAAATTCAATTTTAAGTTTTCAAATTTTAGTAAATAAATTTCTTATTGTTTTATTAAATTAGATATCAACCATCTGTAAAAACACATTTGCATTCAATCTCACATTACATTGTAGGAAGTGAATCATCAGATCAAATGTAACACACATGTATAACATACATACTCTTATTAGGTACATCATAAAATGCTGCTTAAATGTATTTCCTATGGGAATAATCTGCAATGTACAGTTTCTTGTTACTTTTGATTAGACTAAAGTAACGGACCCGTTTCTGATTAAGAAATATTATTCTTACATATATTTGTCATTAGTAATATTAAATGTGTCATTATACAATTAATAATGATACGAATAATGATACCTACATATAAAGAATAAATGGTAATGTCTCTAACATGTTTCTAATTTCTATTTTCTTTATACTGTTTCAAATTAGCAGCGAAAGTTCAAAATCTAAGAATATAATAATAATTCATTACAGTTTGTTTATGTTTAAACAGAAGATAGGTATTCCAATCATAAATAATAAATCATAGCAGAAATTATATTTTCTACAACTTAAATAAAACCGCAGATTGTATATAATGTTATTTACGAACAATTGGCTTCTAATTTAATTGGATAATACTTAAAAGAATTTCACTGTGCCATTCACAGGTACTAGATAGTGCTGCATGTAAGTTTGCTCAAAGAAAGTTAAAAAACCTTAATAACATTCTGCATGCAGTTAGTACCTTAAACAATTAAATTGTACAAAACTACCTATCATTTATATTAAAATACAAATACACGAGAAGATCAATATCTTTCACCCCTAAACAACTGAGAAAAATGGATTAAAGTTGAGATTGATTGCCCTAGTCACGACAATCTTTTTAAATTTCCAAAATTACTTTCCTAGTAGTTCTATATCTGTTTCTTTGAAATCAGGACCGTATTTGTACCATTTTAAATTTTTTTTACCTTAAACATAAACTTTTAGAGTTTTTTTAAAATTATGATTTCATAAAAGGTGCTATATCTGGTAAATTTGGAGTCCTCATAATCGGATACATCCTAATCAATCCATCTGTTTTGGATTGCCGGATCTAAATTTATAAGTCCTCAATATCTACTGTGGTCAAACCTCGTCTGGATGTCGACTATTTATATCGTACTTTAGAACAGAAGACTCGATTAGGACTTTTGCAAAATGTCATGGCATTTATATTAATTGGCCCCAACGTCTTCTATAGCAATCTTATTGTTTTATAGGGATCACAGGGTATGGATTAATGCGTTCAAAATCTTTATAATAAATAATTTTAATTTCAACAGGCCTCTTGTATTGTTATTGTAGCTTTCTATATTCCTATCACTTCTTATAATTTCTTGTATTACTGTCATTTTTCTGCATCGTTATACTCATTTCTGTTGCTATATTACTTCTCTTTATTCCTTCGAGAAGCAGTTTCGTCTATTTGGGCAAAACTACAATCTTGGAGTTTACCCATCTTCACATTATCTAAAATGTCAAAGTTTCTGAGAATTTCCAAAAGACCATAATAGTTTTAAACGTTGTTTGATGATAAATGATTGTCAAGCTATTGGATCATAAAATATTTGTTGATTGAATAATCCGAGTCCTACAAAGTTGGTAGTCATTTTCTGTTGCTCAACTCTATCCCAAAAGTACTTAAGAACAATCTTTCAAAAATTTGTAAAATCATTTATCAAGTGCTCATTAACTACATACTATTTTTGCGCAGGAAGGTTAGCACTTACATAGTTATTGTTACAAATCTCTTTCATTTGGATTTTCACATTGTAAAAATGTGAACGCAGATTTCTAATACGAGTGTCTTATAGCGGTTTGATCAGAAGTGCAAAACGGAACTACTGAGATGACTGAAATAACAGATACAGCGCTTCTGCCATTCAGTTCATTTAATCTTTGATTGAGGGCATCCGTGATCACTATTGTCTTGTATTTATTTTGATATCTTATTTTTATTGTTTCTAACTTTACCGTGTTTTTTGGCTTTCTTGTCTCAACTCGTTCAAAAATCAATGTATGCTCTCATGTAAATACACGAAAATCACTTTGTGTTCAATCTTAACGACACGATAATTGTTGCGGTTTGCAGCTTCACCATAGACCGTAAGTCTTCCCTATGGGCATTAAGAGATCAGCCTTTATTTCGCTTATAGTTTCTATTATTTTATTAAAACTTTTATCTTGACCAACAGTTTTAGTTTGTGTTTGTCTTTCTCTTGTCTCATTTCTGAAGCTCACAAAGGCATTATTTTCTGCTATTACCATGGCTGGCTTTTATATGTCTTCTGGTTTTTTCTCTTTTAGCTGTAATATGCACCAACGGAAAAAGAGAATAGCAAAACAGCAATTATCTGACTGATACTAATATAATAAAAGTCCCATAAAATTGATAGTTTTGGTGAAAATAGGCCTCGATCACAAAATTACAAAATTCAAAGTGGTTGCCCTTAAACACGTTTGATCAATCAGCATTGTGGCTCCACTCGAGTTGGGTTATTTACACTTAGCTATATCAAAGGTTGTTAAAAATAGTGTCGAAGCAGAACTAGTACTGAACCTCTCTGTTCCTCTGAAGGTGCACCTCATTATCAAAACTTCTAGACTGATTAACTAATTATCGTCAACATGTTGGAAGAAACTAGAATTAGACCATATTACTTACATGTCTACCTACAAGACTCATCAGAGTTTTGCCAAAATACTTTTTACGTGCGGCTAGATTAAATAGTAACAGGAAAGTAGTCGTCAAAAAGTGTCCAATTTGAATTTTGAATTTATCTTATTTACACTTATTTTGATGACTCTATGTCAATAAACTTTAATAATAAAGAATAATTTTGATGTTATAAGTGGAATATTGTTTTTATTATTATAATTGATTAAATTTTGGGATTTTGCGACTTAAGCCAATAAATTTATGAGATCATAACTTTTTCAATTTCAAGAAGTTTATTTTTGTGTTTACAACATAACTTACTGCTTCGTAGTATTCCTCAATCCTGTACTTAAAAGTTTTTCAAAGTAGGCTTTATACAACATTCAATTTATGTTTTATATGTTTTCCGATTTCTATTTCTAGCTTTAAAAAATCAATTGTATGGAACTTTTTTTTGAATTGTATGCTGCGACAAAATAATAGTTATTAACGCATTTAACATAAAAAATAAATTCCTTTAGCTTGAACTGATATATTTGAGGCAAAATTCAGAATACGTCCCTGTTCTTTTAATACACAAGAAACGGTTCTACGGTTCAAAGACCACACGATGATTATTAAACCTGCACTTTACGTGCAATATAAAATATAATTAGGTAACGGTAACGTGCAGTAAGCGAAATAATTAGCACGGCAGTTTCCTATAAAATTACGCTGTTTGCAAAAATTGTTTTCCTTATCATACACATATTACTGACACTATTGTTTTTTGTTAATACAGATTTTTTTGTTTAAAACATCTAAAATTAAAACGTCTTCTTGTTTTTTAGAAGCACTATACAGGTCATATATTATTTAAAAATAGATAAACAAATTCAATTTAGGTACAATTACAATAAACCCAAATTACTAGTATAATCGATATGATTCATCTTCATTTAACGTACCCTATCCTGTTAGGAAATGACTGTATAGTTCATGAACGTTTTAAAATGTTCGCTATAGTGTTTTACAAAAAGGATAAATAATAGTTCTACCCGAGGAACTAGGTAAACATTAAAATTAAACACTCAAAATTACCATCAGGACATGCAAGGTACTAATCACTAGCACCGTTGCTTCCAAAAACACGAACACATAAAACTGTACTTTATCTTACTACAAGTGTGACATCCTCGTTTTTAATATTCGTGTACACTTTTTTGTACCTCCAAGTAAATTTTTTGCACGTTTCTTCTACAATTTATAGAATTCATGCCAAAACTTTCAAGCTAAGCAAAGTTATAACTATTTTTAAGTTTAATTGGTTAGTATGTCCTCAATCAATCTAAATTTTGTAACAAATGATAATGTCAAGGTGATCCCCAAAAAGATAAAACCCCAGCCTTGCATGTAACACTTTTTAATATTTAGCTGTTAAGTCTATTGTCTTCTTTTAAAGCTAATTTGTTTAATTATTAAATCCCAGGGTTATTGTATTTAGATTCGGGATTATTTTAATTTTCATTCTCGTAATTTACTTGTTAAATAAGTAGAAAAAAATTTTAGTTTGTGGCAAAAAAATTTACGAATCAGTGAACATAAATAACTGTTTATACTTTTTGCAGACAAAAAAAGAAATAGATCTTTGCACCTACAAAAACAGTTTTGGAGTAATATTATCTGTTTAAAGGATATTATGTTGCTAACAAGAAAATGGCATCTAGATAAGATGAAATGTTTTCTTTAGAATGTACGCTTCGGTTTTTAAAAGTAACTTTCTAATTCTCAACTTACATCAAGTGCATCTAATATACACAGCAGGCAGGTAGAGGTTTATACTTATCAGTTCTAAATATATTAACTTAAAAGTCAATAGTTAAGGAACGGTTCCTAATCTGTTAATTTATTATTCTATTGTGTACTCACAAAATGGTGAAAAAGATAAGAAAAGCTCTTCCATTATTTGAATTGTGTATAGAAAAAACGTTGATAAACTGAGATCTTGATAACTAAACTAAGTCGAAACAATCAACCAAATAATCAAGGGACGTCAGTTAGCATCATTCCTGGTGAAAAAATTACATTTCTTCTTCCACAACTCAAAAACAACCTAATTTGAAGATATCTATTAAGTCACAAATTCAGTATGTCACGTTCACACTTGAGAAGAGAATACAATATAGAATAAAGATGATCAAATTGAGATCAAATCAACATTTAATTAAATTATGTTAATACCATTTGTACAACTTCCACGAGATAGGTACTGTGTATTTGACATTCAACCATAGAAGAATGAGATCACAAAAACGATTTAATAAGAGAAAAGTAACTTAGAAAAATCACTAAAAGTAATTTTAGATCAGGATTTAATAAAGAGGTGTAGGTAGGTAGCAATATACTAATTATCCCCAGTTATTAATTTGGGGCGCCAGGTCAAAAAATTGAAAGAAAGCAGTTCATAGAAAAAATTTGTAGATATAGATAAAATTGGGTCAAGGCCAACTTTAAGTTATGTTATAAAGCAAATTAGACAACCTAACAAATGGTATCAATGATTAACAATGGATAAAAATTATTATTATCAATGAGCGTTTGATGATATACTATAACATCACTCATAAATCATATCAAAAAGTGTTCAAGGTACATGATTATTGTCGTCAGTGTTTTTCCTCGTGAGCATGAATGGTAATAAAACAATTGAAACTATAAAAATCTTTTGCAAGAATGCAAAACGTAATCATAGGTAATCGTTACTTAAAAACGTCATAAAACGTAAAACTAAAACAATCGATAGGAAACAAAAAACAAATTTATTTTATTTACGCAATAACAGTAACGTTAGACAATTTTGCATTCTATTGAATCCTTGTAAAAATAAGAGACAATGAAACGGAGGAGTCTAGACATAACATTTAATATCAGGTCTAATTATACAATACACTTTTTAAGTGTTTAAATAACACCCAAGACTTGACTTGCATGAATCGTAGGTGGTAGATACGGCTTTCCAAAACAATTGATAATTTCTTTAACAAAGAAAAAATTGAATTGATTTAATATAGAAAAACAAAAAGTTTTAGGCTACCATATTTTATTCATTTTTGTAAACTAATTATTGGTGGTCATCTACTCGCTTATTTAGTTTATTCTTCATATCACTCTTGAAAAACAAATTCAAGACAACAGAAAAAAATTCAATACCACAGAATTACTAGGTCGCATTACGTGATCTCTTACTTATGTATCTTCATGTTTTTGCCGAAGACTTGCAATCAAGATAAAAATGACTTTGATTACAATTATAAAAAGCGGAACCAAAACAATCAACACATAAAAACAGAAAAGTTTCCCAAAACGGTTAAAATTCGTAGAACAATTTGACACGACATTTTTGGAAGTTATATAACCTTTTTTCATGTTTATGAAGATTACTTTAAAGTCATGGAATTTTACAAATTAGTTATGCACGCATTCTTTTGCTGGTATGTGCAAGATGCATGAAATCTGCATCTATTTCCCAAGCTTCGTTACTCTGCACATTTTAGAGCCAAACAATTAGCTAAAATCTAAATTGATGAAGAAATTTTTGAGGTTATCAAAGATGACTTGTAATAAATTTTTGGTAAAAACTGATTATGAATAATCATACAACCATGCAGAATATTATAGTTATTAACATCAATATACATTTCTTATTTGTTTATTATTAAAGAAACAAGAAAAAGATTTAGTTCATAACACAACATTTAGCGGTTAAGGTACTTAGTGTTAATGAGGCATTAAAACAGGTGAACAGAAAACAGGTCATTTTGCAATACTTATTAATGTTTTTATCCGTAACAATTAACTAGAAAATAAAGAAAAATAATACGAAGTCAAGGTGATGATTCAGTTTTATAGTTTTTTAGTTAACTTGTTAGTTAATTAATAAATAATAACAAAACAGAAAAAACAGAATATGATGTACTTGTGTAATATGCTTGTTTCCCTTTTGATGGTACTTACACTATTCACTTTTTGGAATTTTTAAATATATTTGAAACAAATGATATTTAATTTAATGTAAAACAAAATTTTAAATGAACACTCTGTATATATATATATACACACACACATGTTTCCTAATATTATAGCAATACTGTTTTTTCTAGAACATAGCTGTTACTGTGATAATATTTTATCATATTTTTGTTTTTTAAATTATTATTATCAACGATTATTCATAAAAGCAGGTTAACTTAAGAATTTCCTTGTTTATAAATTTAAATTCTTTTTTTATATTGCAGTAATTTTAGTAAAAAATGACCTGTAAAAGTTCCTACATATAGTATCAGATTTACTATATTTAGTAACACTCTTAGCCGGTAGTAATATTTACATATATATTAACAAATTATTTTGTTACCCGGTATTTTTTATTAAGCACTTCCTCTTCTCCTTTGATAGAATTCTCTAGATCTATATGTGCTTATTCATAATCACAATGTTTACCAAAAGGATGTCAATGATTACATCAATTTAAACTAGTTATATGCATATGTATTGTAAACAATTTATAATTTATAATAAATAAATTTTGCAGATGCACATCAAGAAATTGTCAACAGAGAAACACTAATAACATTTTTAAATTTCAAACATCAAAATGTTTCATAAACTCCATTTGTAGGATTCTTCTTAATTAATTTTACAAACTGTAAATAAAAATTAGTGCTATAAAAAGAAAGAATTCCAGAAGTATTGGACCATAACAGTTATCCAACAAAACGGATTATTTAAGAAAAAAAAGGTCGTTTTCAGGTTAGTTTAATACGAACAACTGGGTTATAATTTAAAATCTTATTTGTCTAAACTTGTTGTAAAAAACTTGTCAAAGAATGTAACAACTAAAAATTAAAACTATACTTTTAGACAAATGTATTGTGATGCGCCCCATGTTGGGCGCCAAATTAATATGAATGTTGATTCTTTTATAAACAATTACCAAAAATATACTGTTTTATAGGGTCCTCGGGATATGATTTCATGCGTTCAGAATCTTTTATAATGAATAATTAATGCAAACTGTACTTCACAAAAATATTTCTCAATGCATGAAACTTGGGAATTTTTATTATTAGAGATTAACACATTGCTTAAAGATTTATGGTTTTATCTTGTATTAAATTTGTAATTGTTTTGAAATTTATTATTTACAGAGCTGACAAAAATATCTGCAAGATAAGTGTTATTTCTTTTTCCCCTTGTGCCTGTTTTATCATTGTTGATCTTTACTGCACTTATTGCTGTAATGCTATTATTTCTCTTGTATCGATGCCATCCTTTGCATTTTTACATTTATTTCTATTGATATTATATTGATTCTGGTTATTCCTGCCAAAAAAATTTTTTTGTTCACTTGAACTAGGTCGACATTCTTGATATTGATCTTGGATCTCTCTGTTTCCACATTATCTAAAATTTCAAGTTTCTAGAAATTTCCAAAATATTGTCGTAAGTTCCGACATTTTCTTTTGCTCTTCGTCTCTATGATGGGGGTATCAAAGTGTTGTGTAAATTATTTAACGAGACCTCCTCGTCTATCTAAGTGCCAGTTGTTGGATCATACAATATTTGTTGATGGCGTACTTACCTGTGGTATGATCGTATCTTTTATTCCAGAAGTTGGTAATCACTTTCTGTTTGATCAAAATCATTTGTCAAGTACTTATGTATTGCAAATCATTTTTAGGCATCTCATTCTAAGGCTGCTCTAAAGTAGACAACTGTCACTGTAAGCCCCCCCCCCCCTGATCTGGATCTTCATATTGTCAAAATGTGCTCGCAGACTTCAAGTAAGTATCTTTGGGTGCTCACGTCTAATTATTAACTGCTCTATCGGTATGTTCTGAGTCAATAACTTTTTGAAATCTATCAACTAATGGGTATTAAGAGATCAGCTTTTATTACTGTGAATTCTATTTCTCCGGTTCTTTTTATCTTTTAGCTGTAGTATGTACCATATGGTCTAAACATTTTTATGAAAATCGTGAGAAAGGGTTCTTAGGGAATTTTAAAGTTATGCAAAAGAATAGAATCCACTCATGAAAGTTAAATAAAAAAGTAAATAGGCAGTCATGTCATTGTCTAAAGCGCTTGGAATAAACACAATACTGTCACGTTCTTCTTGAAAGAATAAATTGGTATTTGTGTGAACTCACCTTCGGACAAACTGTTAACCTAACCAGATTTCTTAAATTCTCCTCATTTATACTGATTTAACTATAAAGTCAATAGCAATGAAAATAGAAAAAAAAAAGAAAAAAACAGCAAACATGAGCTATTGTCTATTTTTTAAATTTTCAAAACTAACTTAGCAATTCTTTGAGGTGCAAATCTCAAAGTGGTTGCTTTCAAACGCGTTTGACCAGTTAAAATTGTGGCTCCACTCTAGTTGGGCTACTTAATGTTTGCTGTATCAAAAATTAAAAACAATATGGAATCAGGATACTGATATCCCTCGTCATTATCAAAACTCCTAGACTGATTTTTAGTAAACACCGATCAACTGGTTAAAAAACTGATATGAAACCAAAAGACTCATCAGAATTTTGTTTGAAATACTGTCGATAGACAGCATTGATCCTGGAATGTTTTGTTCATAAAAGAACATGAAATCGAGTTAATTCGTGTAAATGAAGAAAGGAATTATCAATACAATGTCTTACGCAAAGATAGAAAAAGATTGGTGTTTATACAATCAAAAAGAAGACACTAAAAGCTGTGATACTTAGGTCGACTCCATTCTATTGGATTACCAAGATAATCCAGCTCACTAGCAATAAAGTATAATTGCATACCAAAAGCGAAAAGCAAAAGGTAAACAGCGACAGATAAGAAAAAAGATTCAGATAACATTTTTTGTTTGGAACTCGTAACTTCATTAAAAAAGATTTAAATGACATACTAAATTAATGGGGTAGCCCACGATAGAACTTTACATACGTTAAATAAAGAAAATATGGTAATGTTAAAAAAATTATTATTAATCAAAAATACATCACAGCTACTTTAAACAAATATCAGTAATTCATTTGAGGTGGCAGTTTTGATTAGTGCAATAAGCTATTTTTGAAAAGATGACATTGTTAAGTGATACTAATCTATAACAAAAAGAGATATAATAGAAGATTAAGAGAGAACATTCTGTATACAAAGTAACTACATACAAAATTAAGAAGAGGTTGAGCCATAGATAATTATTTTCTATTCAAAGCTAATACATACGAGCTGAAGATAATAGCAGCTTTATCGAGAACATAATAAACATACTATTCAAAAGGTAATAACGTTTTACTATTACCACCTACAAACCTAGAGTAAAATTTAACATGTATACTTCCTGTTCCACTTCAGTAATACTAAAGGTTTCTAATTTTAAGGTTCTAAAGTTAATTAAACTTTCACGGCCAAATAATAATACACAGTGGTTTAAAAATCGTCAATTTCTGGCATCAATTTTATTATACTATACTTCTTGCACATCCAACCCATATTCAGCTACTGTTTCATTTAACAATAAAATTAAATCATTATTATCATAATTAACTTTCCGGTTCCTCTGTTATATTTGTCCGAGCTTTTTTTATAATGCCTATGATTGGTTTTCGTGCAATAGAGCGTATAATTATTTACGAAAAAAGGAAATCATCTATGTATATATGAATTATAAAAACAATAGAGTATCGAATATACTTATAACTATAACCATTATAGAAAAAGCAGGAAGACAGTATCAAAATTAAAATTTTTAAATTTTCAGGAAGTTGCAATTTTAATGACATAATGTCTTACTGTATGGGTAGATGCATGGCCGTATTTTATGAGATACGAGGACTACTTTCGAATTAAATACAAATCTCCTTTCGTTTCCAAGAAAGGTGAAATAAGAAGAAATCAAGATCTTAGAAAAATGAATTTTGACTTTCTATTCTATATTTTTAATATTAAAATTTAAATCCCTAAAAAGCAAAGATCGCATTTTTAATATCACCACATTTGTAAAAGGTTAATCACAAGTAAATATGCTTTCCTATTCGAAGCGTTTACTTATCACTATCAGTTATTTTTCGAAAATAACCGGAATATCAAGTGCGAAGAATTATAGCGAATTTATCACTAAACAATTTATTAAATGATTTCTTACCCATAATAACATTGTGCTCCCAAAACAAAAATACCCAGCAATAAAGCTTGGGTTAACATGGTTACCAGAACAATAAGCACCGTAGGAATACGAACTGTTAAGCGACACGCGCTATCAACAACGTCAACTGTCGGTTCTTCTGGGACCCCACATTTATAAACACCGCCGAGTCCTGGAGGGGGCTACTGCTACATCTTCACCATGGCCAGATGATAATCACCGTTAGGTCAGCTTTTTTTTCATTGTTTGTTTTTTTTAACTGCACTACTGTTCTAGCTTTGGTTCATTTTTTGAACGAAGAAATGAAATCATGAATTTGAAAGTCCTAACACTTTAATTACATTTATGTCAGATCGATTTTTTTTCTAATCAGAAAGAGAACATGTAAATAAATATTTATGAAACGCTTAATTATTAAAAACGTGAAGGAATCGTAACAATTATTATTTACAATAAATTTAAATAAATTATATCGAGCTGCAATAAATTAGCTGAAGAACCTTCTAGAATGACCTTGATCCTCGATTAAGCTTGCAAATAAACGGAAAGTTAGAAGATGAACTTGGTTTTCTTTCTAGCAGGTCATTTGGAGTTCACATGTGCACAAATTTGTTTAATAGCTTGGTAACAACGTTCTTCCATATTATTAAGTTTATTTATATAATTTTTTTATCCCCTATAATGTTAACCATATGAAAGGCTTGCACTTTGAAATAAGTCACACCACATCAAGATCTTCCTGGAGAATTTTTTGCATGATTTTTTTATACTTCGGGAATTTCTAGTGTGAAAAGTCGGCAATCCTTTTAATTATAAAAGTCAATTTAACAAGAAAGAAAGCAGAAAACAAAGCGAAGAAAAAATAAAAAGGAAAGTCGTAGAACTACCAAATCATATTTTTGCTGTTCGATAAATAGGTACTGTATGCGTTTATTAATTAAGGAAAAAAGCGGTAAATACTACAACGCAACTAGTTTATTATGTCGTTATCAACATTTAAGTGCTTGGAGTACTATAATAAAAAAGAATTGAAATGTTTATTTTTAACCTACAAAATGTAAAATAAAGCACATTAATTTTGATCGACAAAATTGTTCAAGTGTTGATAGCTTCAATAGAGTTTGATCATGATCTTTGATTTTGATAACTTATCGAAATTTTCAAATCTTTTAATCTCCCTAGCCTGATCGAGTTCTCGTATAGTTCCATGGTCTTCTATGCCAATTTTAAGATTTTAATATTACGTAACTATGTAAACTAAGCTTACTTTTTTTACTGCTTATTTACCACTTTTTTTTCATAACACCTTCCAATATTTTATATTAGATATTGTGAATGCTTAAAGTTTCTATGGTTATAAACATATTTGAATCAATCAATCTAATATACGTAAGTGTAAGTGGAATATTTACCGATTTTCATTTTGGGAAGCTCAGCCCAAATGGTTGATACCACAAGAATGCACCGAAGATTACCATTTTCAGTTGTTTTTCTGTATAGCCTGAGATAGTGGTATTCTGTAATAGAGATCTTGAGAAAAACGTCTTAGTACACCGCACTGAACTCTACATATCTTTATGACTCTCTTGCATTTTTAATACTTACATACACTTAGTGATTTCCCCAGAGTGTAAGTATTGCAATATGACATCTATAACTAATGATGGAAGTAAGAATTTATTGACTATGTTAATTTTGAGATTGAACCATATCAAAATTGATTTAATATTTAAGTTTCATCTACTCCTATAAATGATTTTCTCTGGAGTATTAAAAAAAAAGAAGTAGAACAAAATCCACATAAAGCTAAGAAATCAGCAAAATGATGTTAAACCAAAGAAGGCAAATATCTATTAAAACAAACTTTAATCTACTCGTTTATTAAAGATACCTTCTGTTTTTTGTGTTTCTAGTTTGAAAGGCCTCTAGGGTACCCTATTTGTTTTTATGATAGCAAAAGTGTAAAAATGTGCTATTTCGTGATCAAGAAAATGCTTGGCTTTTATTTATAGTCCTACATCAAAAATCAAACGCGTTTGAGCATAGGAGTTTCCATGGTACTAAACGCGTGGACGACATCATGAAATCCTTCATTTCCAAACTAAACTAGACTTTTAACAATTCTGTATACATTGCACTGATACTTATAACCTTCTACAAGAGGAAAGGAAAGTATCTAGAGGGTGTGTTCAAGAAGCCAAAGAAGAAAATAAACCAACATATTTATGTCCGATGCTCAACCATTGTGGAGATAATGAGTTTTTAAATTGTTAGCATTCTTATTGCAACAAGTTAGGGTTGGATAGCAATTGCTAAAATCGTTGATTGTGCAACAAAAAAGCAAAGGAGAAGAGACTTTATTTGATGAAACTATATAATGCTGCAGCTATCATAAGAGATGATTACTATTCAGGATCTACCTGAGTAATTAACAAACAAACCTTATAGCCAGATGCATCGAGGTTGGTGGCGATATTTTTGGAAATATTCTAATTGTAATGTGTTTTATTACAAATTAAATGTTGTTTATGCTATTTATAAAAAGTCCTTGCTTCATTTGATTTTAAGTAATTCATCTATTGGCAAGATTGGTGCTTAGAGTTTAAGAACCAATTATCTTTACAATGGTTGAGACTCGAACTTAGACAAGGACATATTTTTCTTATATTTTTTTTCCTCCCGAAGATAGGCTTTTTCTTCACATCAATACCGTTGCTTCACACGACGTGACCAGACAATGCTTGAATCCGGCAACCATAGCTACAATTAGTCAACTACTGCTACAGTCACACCAGTCATCTTATGGTTGTTACCATCGTGAGGAACTGGCTGTCCCGAAGTCTTCTTACTGATTATGTACTATAAATTGTACAGAGTGATTAAAAAGCATGGAACAATTTATATTTTAAAAATTATTTTTTGGAGGGAAAATGCTGAAACACTTCGATTTTATATTTTAAGTGTGCATAATTCGATAATATATATTTATATAAAAGAAACTCATGGCGTCATCGTCATCCTGATTTCCTTCAAATTATACTTTATGAAATTTCATTATTTGTTTTAAATGAAAATAAGTACGTGTGATATGCCACTGTAAGATAATATGTTTCGATGCTCCCAAAAAATTAAGTTCCATACAATTTAGTCACTCTGTATATACCTAATTACTATACATACCAATTTTAGCACCAAAAAAGAAAAACTGAAGAAGTTTTGTCCTAACTGGATGCTTCTCAATTAGCTTTTGTTTCAGGAGAAGATTGCTTTATGTTTTTCATCAATTTCAAGAAACTCTAAGATTAAGAGATAATATGTAAATAAAGATTATTTATTTCACATTTTATTATTTTTATTTTAATTATTACGTAATTATTAGCAATGTTGGTTTTCAATCATTAATGCATCACACAATGAAATATATAGCAATGCAATACTTTTTCTTGATACAATAGGTAGACATACTATATGTAATGCATTAAAATTAACAACAAAACAGCATTATGTTTATATTAAATATTAATTCAGTTTGAGAATTAAATACCACCGTAATAGTACACATAACATTATTATCATTTCTATCAAAAAGCATTGTTGGAATTAATTGTTGAAATTCGTTACAAACCACTTAAATGTGGTATGCTATTTGCGTTAAAATAAATACTATGTACTTAGATGCGGAAGTAATATGAACTATAGATTATTATTATAAAATCAACATAGTATAGACGAATAAAAGTTGATAACTAGAACGAGTAACAAGCAAAAAATACTATATACTTGAACTTTGTGCTAGAAATTTATAAGTAAAACCGCCTTCCAGAACGTAATACATGACCCACTTCCACTTTAACTTTTTTTTATTTCGAATATTCATAACTATTATACTACAGTGAGATTAACATTATTTTAATACCCTTAAGGTTGTATTTAAAATAATCTAAAAATAAAGTGTGTACAAAATATATTTTTAGAAGCAAGAAATATCTGTCTAAAATAGATGAATGGTGAAAATTAGGTTATGATGACAAATATCCTCATTTCTAAAATCTCACGTTTTCTATGAATATACTACCTGTTTTAATGATAATTATTAAGATAGGAGAAAAAAGATAAGGTGTGAGTACTAGGACCTAATTATTTTGTGTTACGTTGAAATATAATCATTAGTAATGTTTACAAACGAGGTAATTATCATTATAATAATAAGAACAGTATTTAACAAATATTGTTTTTGCAACTAACTATGTATATTATGGATGTAATGCCTACCTAACTTAATACTTGTTAGTTGTTTGCTAATTTCAAGTGTCAAGCATAATCCAGGTTAATTATAATCGTTTTTTAAAAGCTAAAACACTAAAGATATTAAAACTATATTAAATAATTAAATAACAAATTAATTAAGAAAAAAGTTAATGTTGCATTATTTGAAGATTTCATGTTTTAAGAATATCTAAAAGACTGAGATTTGTTTTAAAATGAATTGAAAGAGTTAATTGTTTTATTTTGATCATGCGTTACATTTTTGTTGCTTAGTTCATTATAGTGTAACCTTTAATCTTTAGTGAGAAATATTCAACCTTTATCCATTGCTTGTTCTGGTAAACTTTGTTAACAAATCTCCACAACTGCAATATATTTACTGTCAATCGGTTGCAAATACATTTCGGAACATGGAACAAAGTCCACCTTTTTCATCTATGTAACCACATGGATGACATACGTTACCAACTTCTATTTCTAGATCATCTAAACAATTGACATTTGAAAATCAAGTTGATCACAATTTATCACTTGCATATACCAGTAGATACCAGCGTTTAGTAATAAATTCACTTGTATGTAGATGTCAACAGAGTTCTCGCTCAACACCTCAATCTCATACGCAGGGTGGTTTCTCAGAACACAACCAACTGCCCTATTACCATACATTCATAAAGTTTCAGTCTTACATGAAAATTACTTTAAAAACAATCTTTAAATCCATGTATGCAATCCAATGCTTTGTCATCAACTGTATTTGCATCATTTCATTGAAAAGTAAATTCTTATTTTTGCTAGAAGGGTAAATGCAGTATCGTCTCCAAAATGAATGATTTATTTTTATTATTGTTATGGCACTGAAGGAAGGGTTATGTGTTGTGGTTCACACATTACTCAGAGAACCAAAAAGTTCCCTAGTTCACGATGGAAAGGATCATGCCAAGAAATGCATGACACAAAAAGAGGCACATTCTGAGGTAGCAAGCGGTTGTAGCGAGACGACCAACAACCATGAAAATGGTCTAAGCTAATAAAACTAAACTATGAAAAACTCAGCACTGGTGAGAACTGAGCCAGGCTCAGCAACAAAAATTGTCAGAATTAACCTGTACGTAGTAATAACTTGTTGAAACCTAAAAAAGGCAAAAATAAACAAAAAGGCAAACTTAGAATGTAGAATCTACTAGGATTGTATCTAGACAAGAAGAAGTTTGTTGAAGCTCAAAGATTAAAATAGCTTATGCTAAAGAAACCGTAAACTTTTACAATCCAAAGAATAGCGAAAGAAAAAGATTTAAAATCAAGAAGCTCTGAAACAAAACCCGATGACAAGCTATCGGACAAGCAAAGCTACACTGAAAGACATCAACAAGAAACAAACAGAAAGACTTAAAGGTGGCCATAACAGGCGAAGCAAATCCAACATTTATGTAAACGAAGGGTCAGAAAACCCATTAGTAGACAAGGTTTCTTATCTACAACCTTGGGAATAGATGGATTTTAGAATTAGAACGGCCAAAGATGTAGCTAAAATCTCCCGGAGATCAACGACACCACCAAAATCCTTCTTTTAATGGAAACGCAGAACCAAATCTCAAAATAGAAACGTGGGTCATTTTTGTACTTATTGTTAATAAAGATTTTCTGGAGAAAGTGAGTGAGAGAAGTTATAAAGTCTACCTAAAACCAGAAATTAATTTACAGCTCAAGCATTGAGCATGTCAGATTTTGCATACCTATTTGTCATGCATAGTTTAGCAACTATTTGATTCTGAAATGACTAAAAAAAATATTTACTGAGAATCTGCAATAATCCTTATGACCAAAAGGGATTTATGAAGAAAATCCTGTCAGGAAGTTGAAATAATTTCCAATGAAATCTTGCACATTCTGTTGGCATACTTTAAACACAAACGGAAAATATACAAAAACTAGAAATGAGAACGAAACCTTATTATTAGGGCTACAAAATGAAAATAATTGTCGATTCGTTTGATTTTCCCAAAGTACCTAAACCATATAACGCTTGGGAAAAAAGTAAATAGATCAGAGGCAGACTAGATCAGTACTACTTAGATTTCAAATATTGGTCTGTATCTATATAATCCCTTTACTCTATTAATATTATTATTAGTAAAGCATAAACTGGCAGTTCAAACCTGCCTAGAACACTACCGGACATTAAATACTGTCATTCTGAGTAATCAAAATTACTATTATTTGGTAGAATCAGTATAGTGTTTTGATGAATTCAAAGCTGACGGTAGAACTGGAGCTGGAATATACGAAGAGTAGGAATATTAAGAAGGGATATTAGAATGAGAACTTCCTTGTCCTGGTAGCCAGGATGCTTTAAAAGCACTGCCAGGTTATCAATTCAATCAAAATTGGCCTGACCACCTAGATAGGCTGTTTGAGCAACTTTAAAATTACTGGAACCGGAAATTAGGTTAAGACATAGTAAAACAAAACTAAAATCATCCACAAAAGTATTGATTTGCATCATTCTGAGATTAAGTTAAGCAGATAACCCACAATTCGTTTTTCTACTCAAACGTGTTGACTTAAATAGAAATAAATTTTTATAAAGAGAGGAATGTAGTTAACTTGTTTTTTCATTAAAATATTTCATGCGATCTGAATACTGTCTAACCAGTATCTAAAACATTTTATTTTATTTTGATGATTTCCAAGAAAAACTTCTATAAAATTATTTTATTCTCGTTCTACATGCTTTTTGCCAACAATAATTATTACTTAAGAACGTCTTTCTTTAACTAGGTTACCTTTCAACATTTAAAAGTTAATTTATAATAATTACATTTTGATGCACCCAATATTAAAGTTCCAGTCCATCATTGATAAACAAAACAAAAATGCTGACTAACGTACTATAAAATGTATACAACATATACAAAAAACAAGAAAGAGTTCTGGTTAAATATCATAAAAACTGAATGAATCAGATATTTCTTAACTTTAATGTATTTTTGTTAATAAAATGTTGTATAGTCCATTTACTAACATTCAGATACTTTAGTCATAAACTGACCATTTTTATCTAGATTTTTACCTTGATCAAGAACCCATCTATAGTTTTCTCTTGGTATTAAGTATTTTATTCTAACGATTACATTTGTGTTGTTTGTGACAAATTATTGTTGTCTATGGTATAGAAATGTGAAAAGTCTGAACGGTTAAAAAAATAAGAAGACTACAGGATTATTTTGAACTGCTCTTTTGTTGCAGCCATTATTTCTATAGAATGATTAAGTAAACACATATTTCCTCTCAATTAATTATTCCAATAAATCTAGTCTGTTTATGAAGGAACCAATTACCTAACAAAACTACTAATTATTACAACATAACCACAACTATTGAATTTTTTTTACTACTAAAAATACCACTAACAAAAAAGGTTCTTTGAAATTTAACTACCTGGTGTGACATCATTTCTATTCCTTTTTAAACAAGAAGATGAATTCATCAGGTGTCAAAATCAAATTCCTTTCATAGATCTAATTACAAATTGCTTATAAACAATCTAATTTATGTAATATTGAAAACTTAGTTTAAAAATTAATTTTAAAACTAAATAAGTATATTATTAAAACGAATTAGAATACAAAAACTGTTTTTCATCATTGTTTTTTAATTTTTTTTCTCTGTAATTGTAATCATTCAGAGAGGTAACCAATTATACAAATATTTAAATAGATTTTCGTAGAAGCTTCATTGTATTCATATCGTGCCCACGTTTTCGTGTTATGCAATTGAGAAACTTTCGAATGATTAAAGAATTGTTTGCAATCAAGATTCTGTATTTCTGCAAGAAATTCATTAGGAAAACAAAAAATTTAAACGGAATATTCATTTAGTTTTATATTTAGCAGATTTGTTACCTGCGTATCGTCATAAGATCTACTGCTGCATTTGATCATCAAAAAGGCAGACCCAAATTACACTAATTACTATCTGCAATAGCTTTATCAGTTTCACTAAAGAAAGACGATAACTTAACCTATAATTTGTAAGGTTGCAGTTTTCAATTTACTGATGAACCTTCTTGTAATGTTCATTTTAATTCTTTATTTTAAATTAGTTCCATTTGTAGATTCAAGAAATGTTCGCTTGCCTGATAAAAGAAGCCGATTTGAAGAAGATGCATATTTTTACAAGGGCATCAAAAGTTTTGAAAATATTTTTTTTCTCTATTATAGTTTAATTATTATTTGAAAGTTCTTTTAAAAAATATTTATGATGAACTTATATCTGCCGAAGGTAATCGTGATGATTTGAAATAATAAATAATAGGAAATGATAGTAATGTTCAATCTAAAATCCGGGTCGGCCGATTATTAGAAATTCATGATTTAATTAAATTCTTATATCTCGTTGTCTTGAATGATTAATTATGAATTTAACAAACGTACGTCTTGCAAAGTAATAAATTTTTATGCAAGTTGAATGTCAATTTTAGAATTGCACTCTCTTGAGGCTTCCTTTAGTAGAGAATCTTTGAAATGAAAGAAACAAGCAAAATGATACTTTAGATTTATCTGCATATTATAAGAATTCTGAAGTTTCTTACCGTTAAAATAAAACAAGAAAATTAGAGAAACCCGTCCACCTATAATCACTAAATCTATTTTAAAGACCAACTCAGAGCAGTGAAAGAGGTAATAGTCTAGAATAAATTAAGCGAAGTGTTTAAATAGGATCACACGCAGAGTAAAACATGTTTGGGGCGTTCACCTAGAAGATTGCAGAAGGAGCTCCTATATCTTATAAAGGGTTTTCCAATAAGAGGTGTTATTTTGAATAGCCCGCTATTTTGGTAGATGTCACTTTTGAAGCTATCATTTTTTGACATTTGACAAGTAGAAACTACGCCATTAATAAATATGGAACGATACACGCTTCAACAACGCATTGAAATTATTAAAATTCACTATAAAAATGGTGAAAATTTGGCAGAGACGGTTCGTAAAACTCGAACATTTTTGGGTCACCGTGAAGCACCTTGTCGGACCGCAATACAGAAATTGGTGAAAAAATTCGAGCTCTTGGGACAAGTTAGTGATGTGAAGAATAAAACCCGTGCACGTCGCTCAAGAACAGCCGAGAATATTGCTGTTGTAGCCGAAAGTGTTAAAGAAAACCCAGGTTTGTCCATTCCTCGTCGTTCTTTGGAATTAGCCATTCCACAAACGTCATTACACCGTATTTTGTATAAAGATTTGGGTCTTAAGGCTTATAAAGTCCAGTTAACACAAGAACTCAAGCCGGCCGATCATCAACAACGTCGTGTCTTTGCTGATTGGGTCGTTGAAATGCATGAAAATGATCCAGAATTCCATCGAAAAATCATCTTGAGTGATGAGGCCCATTTCCACCTCGGTGGCTTCGTCAACAAGCAAAATTGTCGGATCTGGGGCTCAGAAAATCCAAGAGTTATTGTTGAAAAGTCTCTCTATCCTCAACGTGTGACTGTTTGGTGCGGTTTATGGTCCGGCGGAGTCATTGGACCTTACTTTTTCGAAAATGAGGCTGGTGCAACAGTTACGGTGACTGGATTGCGCTATCGAGAGATGATTAACGATTTTTTATGGCCGGAATTGGATGGTATTGATCTGGACAACGTTTACTTTCAACAAGACGGCGCTACGTGCCACACAAGCAACGAAACCATTGATCTTTTACGGAAAAAGTTTCCGGACCGTGTTATCTCTCGAAGAGGTGATCACAATTGGCCACCTAGATCTTGTGATTTAACACCTTGCGACTTCTTTCTTTGGGGCCACGTGAAAGAGAAGGTCTACGCCAACAGCCCAGCGTCGATTCAAGACCTCAAAGATGGAATTCGTGAGGCTATCGAGGACATAGGGCAGCCACTTTGCGATTTGGTTATGGAAAATTTCATGAAAAGGATATTGTCCTGTAAGCGTGGTCGTGGGGGTCATTTGCCTGATGTTATTTTCCACTATTAACGGCATACCTTCCTCTTTATAATGAAATAAACATCCGATCATTTATATTAAAAAATGGCACTTTTCTTTGAATATCAAAATAACACCTCTTATTGGAAAACCCTTTATATCTCAAAAGTTTTCTTGAACTCTAATAGAGATGATAATATTCTTTACATTGCTGAAGAACGCAATGGTTGACTGTCCCTGTAGTGGCACTTTCTATGCGCACCATAAAAAACAATAAACATTTAAAAGTAATATTCAGATATGCTTATTAAAAATTCAGCAAAATATGTACTTAAATATTAAAGAAGGAATGTAAACTCCAGGCTTCCTAAGCGTGAAATGGTCACTGTTGTTTCATAGATAAGTGACAATATTTGCAGCAAACGATTTTTAACTCAACCAATGTTATGATTTCTAAACGCCATTTTTTCTTTGATTAATTACACAATAGATAAAAAAAGGTTTCTTCTTCTAAATCACACTTTCTATACTACACTTCTGTGTTTTTAAATGTGTCCATGGCTTGCAAATAGCCCACTTAAAATACAAATAGTTTTTCTGCCAAAAGGGGAATGGTTCAGAGATGGTAAGAAAGCTATCAATTTCTTGGTAACCTTTGCCTGCAATCCATTCAATATCGCACATGTAGATAGCAAATAAGTTACTAGAATAAAGTTTTGCATTGCTGAGTAACTTTTGTAAACCTGATTTCTTCCACCCCACCTTCAAAATTTTACGTTGCCAAAGATCTTGCAAGTTATAGTATGATTATAATCTTGTTATTTAGATACTCCCTACCAATGAAGATAGATGTGACAGATGAATTTTCAGAAATATCATTACCATTTCGAATAACAAAGACCGATCTGATCAATTACATAAAGTTCTTTTATTGGAACAACTAACCAGTAGGCAGCCTGGTTTGCCAATAAACACAGTAATAGTATACATGGTAATGGTAACAGAACAAACTTAAACTAAATCTACAACTAATTTAAATAATTACCTAATAACATCAATTAAAATCAATCTAAATCTAAATAACAATAGCTTAAAACGTTAATTAGATCCAGTGCCGTACAAATGATTTTGAAGAATATTCTTGGAACTTGAAAATTTCATTATATTGGCAATCTAGATTTCCTCCAAGCACTTTCTCTTTAAATATCAAAGTTGCTTTCTAGAACCTTTCTATTTTTCCATGGAAATCGAGTCGAGAATGGATGTTCCGATACGTAACCAAAGGTAAACCGAGGTGAGTACTAGGATTACCAAAAACTCGTATTGCCATCCTAGTGCTCATCTGGGCAGATATTGTACATAATTTAAAGGTTATAACTATGGGGTTTACGATTTTTTATCAATTTAATTTTTGTAAAATCATATTTTGCTTTAGGTTGCCTACCTAGACGATATTGTGATATCAACAGTGATAAAGGTGAATACCAAAGCAAATTTCTATAAATTTAAACGCATTTAATCTTCACACAAATCAGTGATGGAACGGGCAAAAAGAAATTTAATTAATTTTTTAATTTATTAATTAGATAATAATAGAATTTTGGTGTTCTACCTCTGGTTTAGATTCATCCCCACAATGTCATCTGTATGTTTTTTGTTGCCGCAAGGCCAATTGCTTCTGCTGCAAAAAATGAAAGCAGTTATTTTAGTAATCCTACAAAAAAAGAGATAAGTACTTTTCTTAATTTATCTCTTTCTAGTTTTGTAAAAAAAAGTTACAAAGGATACACTCAAGTTCTTACATGTTGGTACGAAAACTGACATTGCAATTTTCTTAGTAGCCAAATTGAACAGTTTTTTTACAGCTTGAACATCAAAACTAAATTATTCTGCTAACTGTAAAGTTAGTATTTGCCTGATAAATTCGCCTTTATACTAACTAATTCGGCGCCAGGGACTAAGTTTGTTTGCCCATCCCTGATATAAGGGAATCCGATTAGGTTAAATGGAAGTTCTAGAGGTGTTAACTTTTTAAACTCTTTTGAAAGATAAAATTACAATTTACTAATCAGTTTGTTTATGAGATTATTGCTTAACCAATTTTTAAGTATCGGTTACTAATAATTGATTAATTATTATTATCGTATCAACAATTACAGGGAGATTTCCTAGTAAGATTAAAAAAATGTTTATTTTCTAACTTTAAGAAATATGTCTTCACTTACATAAATACAGTAAATTATTGAGCAACAACCGATAATAAAATTAAATAATTCCCCTACGAACAATTAATAAAATTTTATTTCTAATTCTCTAACATCACATGAATTAACGTAATTCTCAAATATCGATTGATGGATTACTATTACTAGGTGATGAGCCCTAATTGAATAACGAAATATTAATTAATCTGAATTGGTTTAAGTAATCTCTCATCGAACATGGGCATTACCTATGTTAGGTAATTAGCAACAATTAATAATAATAAGCTTAAGATTACAAAATTTAAACGTCATTCTAAGTATTATAATTTATCTGATAATGAGTTATTCTGCATATTTATTACAGAGCTAACCCAATCTTTAAAAAAGAACAGAAGACGCAACTAACTTTTTCTTGAATTGAAATTAATTTTCGGAAATGTATAATTTCATAGTGTTTTGTGTCTAAAAATATTCGCAAAAAGTTAATTACAAAAAACATGAAAAAATTGTTTTGATGAAATTGTAAACAGAGGAAATTCACATGATAACCTTTCTGATAAATTTAATGGCTATAGTCATTCGTCATTGTATTCGTTGTAATGACCACATATACAGAATTTCCAGAACATTTTTTGTGATTATTTTGATTAATATATATAAGTTAATGACACATTTATTACGATCTTTATTGTAAAATATCCAAATCATCTCAATATGAATCTGATCATTCTATAATTAAAAATGTATTTAATGAATGTTAAAACCCTAACAGCATATGATTGTTTTTCTTATGAAAGAAAATAAATTATACGAAAGAAGATAAAGTAGGTAAATAATGTTAATCTTAATTAATTCAATTCAATTCAAAACCGAGAAATATAAGATTTCAAGAAATTTAGTTTTGCGATATCAAAAGATGGTAGACTGGTAAACAATCACGCAAAAAATTTCATCTTAATAAATATTTCGCGTTTTGTTCGAGTTATTGGTAGAATTACCAGAAAACAATGCATCCGACGAGAAGAACACACAAGTAACTTTTCTTGTTAAATCGAATGCAGGATACAAAAATATCAAAATTAGTCGCTTTGGCAGTGCCGTAATACATTTTTTTAAAATGTGAATGTTCCTCATTGCATTTCGTTACAATGAACGAATCAATCATGGGAAATATAAAATTCCATCTTAATAACAATTTATGCAGTTTTGAGGTATTTGAGAGACTATAAATTTCCAGCAAGACCCTAATAGTCTATATCTTGAAAACTAAACATTTCTGTCTATAAGTTAACTGATAAAGTCTTCGTTAACAAACAAAATAATATTCATAAGAAGTAAATTAACCGGTTTCTTATTATTATGAGTTTAATCATGATTAAGAATTCATTACAAGAAAGTGACTAATTTGAAATTAAAAAAACTTTGTTCTTATCAATTGAATTTTTCATTTTACGTCAGTAGCTGACTCATGAACAATGCTAATTAGTGAAATATACTGGAATACTAACTATAACACTCATTCAAGGCAGTAATAAAAACTAAGTATAACAATAAGGTATGATTTTGATAAGAAGTGAGTTACCAGTTTGTGAAACGCAATTTCAAAGAAAATTAAAATTCACAACTATTATAAATCATAACCACCCTTAAATTTTGTTTATCTTGTCCAAACAAAATTCTCTTTTTTAATTTAATAGAGATGATTTTTTTTTCATTTACTGTACAAATATTTTATATTTGAAACAAAGCAAAAAAACAAAACATTGCCATCTTAACGTATTACCTTATCTGAATGACTCTTCATTACAGAAGTTCAGTTTTCCTTTATCAATCCATCAAAGTTTATTTTCTTCCAAAACTTGCATCCTGTGAATTACAGCGGAAATATGCTAAGTAACAGAAAAAAATGAAGTTTATATATAATTATGTAGATTTGGACGTAAACGAGTTCTAATGGCCGCAGGCTTTTTTTTCACGAAATTAATTGTATACAAGTCTACAATGAACGCTGTATATATAACGAAAAAATATTAAGGAAAAAATATTTTTCTTATTTTCCGAATTATTTATGTTTCCTTATGGTATCCACGGTTGACCACCCCGGTCAGTAATGTATGTACGTTTCTAGTATACAGGCCACAGGAAACAATTGTTGCCCATCAAGCCTGTACAGGCCTTTTCCTTCAAAAGTGACTTTACACTGATCCAAGAGTAGGTTTTCACTATTCACCACTTAGGTGCGGAGAACAAGAGTGTCAAAGGGTCAAAGAATACCTTTTTCGGGCATAGCCATTTTCTAGGATTCAAAAACTATTGAGCCGTGTTTGATGGTTCTTGTTCACATGATCCCCCTACGGCCGAATAAGAACTCTGCACCGTCCCTCCATCACTGCTAAGAAAAAGGAGATGCAGGTCAAAAACCCCTCTGTACTTTTGTGCTCGGAATCAAGGAATTTTTAGTAGAAGGGCTGTTTTTGGGGATACTCTGCCATTGTTCTAAGCTAACCAAAGGTGAGTTTGATTTTATAGAAGTGCGTAGAGGGTGGGTGAAGTGGGAGCTTTTGTGAGATATCAAAATATGTTCATTCCCTGTGTACAATAACTACCAAAAAGGAATGTTTCCCGTTTTAGTGACGGCGTTAGGGATTCTTCAAATCTGATCAAAAAGAATTGTAGAGTGAAATAAAGAAGAGTAAAAATAATAAGATTTAGTATGCATACTTTAGTAGAAAGACTAGAAACTAAGAGAAAGGTACCCAAGACTAAATTTCAATGCAATTTTTGTCAGAAACATTTTTGTATGGCGTGTTTCTTTGAGATTCACAATTGTAAATGGTTTTCTTTAAATTATAAATTGTGCAGAATTGTTGAGTATAATCTTGGTTTGATTTTCAATGTTTTATTTCTGCAGCTTATTTCCATTTTTTATAGTTTTTGAAGTTTATAGTAACTAGTTGATAAAATCTTCTGTTAGGATATTGAGAATAATTAAAATGTTCTCTTGTATTTTTGTAAATGTTATCTTTACTAAGGCTTATTTATATCCACCCTGACACTTTTTAGGATCGTTTTCACGTGACATTAAAAGTCATGGCATTTGATGCCACGACAGTGTGACACTTTTTTGTGGATATTTTCACACAATCAATGTCACGGCATTTTGTTACTGTTCAAAGTGGCGTCGAGTGGGGTGGTTGTAACTGCTGCTTGTGGAATTATTCAGCTAGAAAGCAACAGAATAAGTAAAAAAATGGAGTAAGAAAGAGACACAGGCGTTGTTCATATTTATTTAAAAACTTTGTTATATCAAACGCAGTTGCTTCTTCAGCCTCCATGATAGCACGTATATTAAATACATACAGGGTGTTCCGTTAATGCCAATAAAGCTTTAGGTAGCAACCTTCCTCAACCTTTTAAGATGCCAAAATTGAAAACACGAATATTCCAAAGTACTTAGATTTGTCACATGAACCAAAAAAAGAAATTTACACTTGGCGACGCTGCTGCAGGCAAATACAAAATTATTCGAATACAGGAACCAAACTATCATAAGAAATCAAAGATTTATCAATTTTATACCAATGATAATGGATCATATAAAATTGTCAAGACTTGAAAGAATTGCTGACAACTAATTTCATCGGATTTATTAGTACACCCAAGACTTGCATATTTGTTATATCTATTTTTTGGCAAGAGTTCAGTTTCTAACAGCATCTTAAGAAAGAGAAATCTAACAGTTCTGTGCTTTGTCATTGGTAATCGTTGTTTCAACAGATTGATTTATTGAATTGGTAATGGCTTTATTTGGATTCGATTCTTTGATTTCTGTTTACATATTTAGTGTTAAAGATGACCACTTGTACAAGAAAACTAAGCTGAGGAGAAATTTTCTTTTTGCAGATTTGCAATAAGCACGCATAGAAGAAGATGTTTACCTGAAGCTTTATTGGCATTTACGGGACACCCTATGTAAATAATATACTATATATTAAATATAAATATATAAAACTTCCTCCGACACCTTAGCACTACTACGTTAAAATGTCTAGACCAGTTTGCTGATGTCGCGATTATTTGACAATGCAGTTTTCATTACGGTCAAGCATATGACACGACTTCAAAAATGTCATGAAAAATCAAAGAATTTTGATGCTGTGACACTGAAGTCATGGCAATAAATTAAACGTCACGACAACCCGACTTTTAGTTTTCACGATGACAAAAGTCAGGACTTCTAGTGTCAAGTCGAGAAAAGATGTCACGTGAAAACGAACCAAAATTTGAGTGTTAAATATCATAATTTGCTTTTAGAATTTTGCTGCTAAATGATTTATATGCCGTTTGTGTAATGGTTTCCAGAAAGACCTGAAAACCACCAACCTAAAACAAAAAATCTAAAACAAATAGTCTAAAGCACAGATAAACTAAAATCAAATGATCTAAATTACCAATAATCTAACATCAAAAGTCTGATAACAAAAATTCTAAAAAAAATTAGTAAAGCATTTAGGTTTAAGGTATGTATTTGATGCTTTTACTTTTACAATGCAAAGTGGTTTTTAGAAAAAGATAATTCAAATAAAGAATAACCTTAGTTATGTTAGGTTAGACTTGAGGTTAGTTTAGAATAAAAGTTACGTTAAGTTAGCAGTTAGGTTGATAACAACACAAGTACGAGGGTGGTCTGAAAAGTTTCCGACCTAACAAAGATACAAGACATTTTTTCTAAAAATTTTTTTTATTTTTCAACATAGTCTCCTTGTAACTCTACACACTTCTCCCAGCGATGTTCCCATCTCTGTAACCCGTCCAAATAGTACTCGGCACTTTTCTCTGCAAAATAATTGTTCACGAAGGTGATTGCCTCTTCATTTGACGAACATCTTTGTCCTCCGAGCGCAAGTTTTAGATGAGGGAACAAAAAGAAGTCGCTTGGGGCTAGATCTGGTGAGTAAGGTGGATGGTCAAGCAGTTCAAACCGTAATTCGTGGATTTTCGCCATGGCAACCGCGGAGGTGTGAAACGGTGCGTTGTCTTGGTGAAACAGGATTTTCTTTTTCTGCAAATGTGGCCGTTTTTTCGCAAGTTCTGCCTTCAGCTTGTCAAGTAATGATGCATAGTATGCTCCTGTAATGGTTTTTCCTTTTTGAAGATAATCGATTAAAATAACTCCATGACTATCCCAAAAAACAGTTTTTGCTTTTTCTGGAGCCGGTTCCCCCTTTGCAGTCCACTGTTTGGACTGCATTTTTGTTTCGGGCGTATAATGGTGTATCCAAGTTTCATCTACAGTAATTAATCGGCGCCAAAACTCGGATTTATTTCGCCTAAACTGTGCCAAAAGAGCGTTGGAGATATTCATTCGAACACGTTTTTGGTCTAACGTGAGCAAACGCGGCACCCAACGCGCGGACAGCTTTCTCATGCCTAAATGTTGATTTAATATGTGACAACCACGTTCTTTTGACATGTTCATAACCTCTGCTATCTCTCTCACTTTAATTCGGCGGTCATCTAGCACCATTTGGTGAACTTTGGCGATGTTTCGTCGGTAGTTGTAGTTTTTGGACGTCCCGAACGTTCATCGTCTCCCAAGCTCTTACGGCCACGTTTAAATTCGGCAGCCCAAAATTTCACTGTGGTAAATGATGGTGCAGAGTTCCTATACACAGAATCCAACCCATCTTTTATTTGCGAAGGCGTATTGCCTTTCAAAAACAAATATTTAATGACAGCTCGGTACTTGATTTTGTCCATTTTCACAAAAAGCTCACATCAACTCACTCAAACGACTGTTACATAAAAACTGCGCGTCCAAAATGGCTGAAACTTTGGTGAGTAACTGTCAACAGATAAACAACGAAATTCAGTAGCTTTTATTTACGAGTGCTGCCATCTTCACGTTGATGTCGGAAACTTTTCAGACCACCCTCGTATGATTCTAGGGTAGATATGTTTTAGAGCAGATGTGTTTTAGACAAAATGATTTTATAATGTATTTTAAATCAAATACGTTTAGACCACATGTATTTTAGATATTATAAATTTAGACCAAATGTAATTAGTACATTTGTTTTGGACCACATGTTTTAGAACAATCTTTTGAGAACCATATGTAACATAGAATAAGTAATACGAAGTCTCAGAAACCTCACTAAAAGTAAATATGGCTCACACAAATTATTTAAATTTCTCACCGCAACTCGATTACCTTTAGGTAATTATACCTTTAGTAAGAATGCAGAATGAAACTACTTTTGCTTAGTACAGAAGCTTAAAACTGTGTTTTAATTATTAGAGTAATTATAAGAATTACTACAGCTTGGTTGAGTACAGTTTTACATGGCAAATGCTTATTACTATTATTTATAATTTTAAATAACATACCTATAACGGCGTCTCTCAAGTTATTAGCAAGCCAGAACTAACAAGTACGTTTACCATTTGAACACAAAATGTTGCGAATCGTCTACTGGAAAAAGTAAGATTATTCGTTTGTTAATTTTTTTCCGTTTAATATAAGTGAAGCCATTTTTTCAAAGAACTCATTTGCAGAAGAAGAATATTTTAGGAATAGCTATTGACTAGAGTTTTAGTTTATTTTAGAGATGGGTAAAAACGGGAATTTTCAAAAAAGGAAAGTTATGGAAACCGCTGGCTACTTGCTTATGTACTAAAAACAATTTCATATTCTGAATGTACTCAAAGAGACAAATCCAACAATACCAAATTTACCATATTTAATATAAATTTATCATTTCAAACAGGGCATTTTGCTTTCTTCAAGATATTTTAAGTGATTAACGATGAGAAACGCAATTAGATTCACATCTCTTTTATTTAATAGTTAAAAGATGTATTAAAATAAAATTTTCGAGTTCAACAAGTAATAAACATATCAAACGCAAAAAACTAAAAATCTAGGAACATCATATTACAAACAATATAGTTAATTGATAAATAGTTTGTTTGTTTCTTCAAAAAATCAAGTTAGTAAAAGTAGCTGAATATATATAAAGATTAAACAGAAATCTAGGATTTTCTAACTTGCAGCAAAAGAATTATGTAGTAATTATGCTTTGCTCGTAGTCGATATTACTTCCACAAACCTCATCCATCTTTATTCTTTTTTTAGTCTGTTGGTTTTTATTTTCATCAACAAAATTGGAATTATCCATATCTGTTGGGTTTTCATGGAAAGCAGCACTATAATTTTCAATAGTAATTACTTCAGACATCTTTGTTAATATATCATGATTATCATTATTAATCTTTCTCTTCATGAGTATCACTTCCACTGATACGTTCATTGCTTTCGTCTTCATCAGGTTCTACCAAACTTTCATTTGATTCGTCGTCAACCAGATCATCTGTATCCCAGGGTTCTTTATCATCTGTTTCTAAATCACTTCCATAATTCTCATCTTCCTGAGAGTGATTATCTGTGTTCTCCTCATCCAATATCTTTTTTAAATCTTTCATATCTTTTACTAATTTCAAATTATATTTTAGAAAAACAGTTTTTTTGTTCTGTTTATTGTTAATCTGTTTTGTTTTGCTGTTTTTGTGTTACTCTAGCATTTAAAATTTCTTTCACAACTTCCAGATGTGGAAGATATTGATAGTGTCATTGTAGATATTTTGCACAATCTTTTATGTGGAAAGAAGCCGTTCCACTATGCTTTTGAATATATGTTATCGACTATTTTCCATAGAGATGGTTTTGAAAATTCATTTTCTTTAGCTCGATATTCTGCTAATTCTATTAAAATTTCTGATTTGTTCATATTATATGATTTTGCGAGTTCCAGAATATAATCAATTGTATCATTGATCACTGTAGGGGTCATATGATTTATATGGTAGTTAGGATGCAAACACTCTGCAGACATATGGGCCTTATGTGAAATGAAATCGAGTCTAGAATTGAGGCTTTTTGTTATCATACTTGAATCTTTCACAGAAAATTCTAAAGATACATCCTTAATAACCGATGCAATTTAGCATTATCCAAATTAAAGTTAATGCACTTGTTAAGATGTTTCATCTTAGTGGCATAGATTTGGTATTGTTTTAAGCAATATTTGCAACATTGCTTTTTTTCAGATGCAGTGAAATATTTCTAAATATCACTTTTTATGCGGGGCATTGTGATTGTTTTGGTTTACAAATTACACCCAACGAACCGAATATACACGTAACCTCAAATTACTCTAAAAGTGTAAAAGTTTAAGCGGGAAATTCGAATTATTACAGTTTAACGAAACTTTCCATAGAAATTTTTTCTGAGATATTTATTTCCTTCCTTCCTAAATGGAAACATTCCATTTTAGAAACTTTCCGTTTGCCCATCTCTAGTTTATTTTCTAATTTTTTCTTTTTATTTTTATTTTTATTGTACCGTCCATCGCAGTCACAAGAGACCCATTTCTTACATGCTGCTTACATACTTCTAATTTATTTTTCACGGATATAGCCAGCCAATCAAAGACTTTCTTTTCAAATTCTGCTTTACACTTAAACTTATTATGTGTATAATAGAAACGTTTTTTGGATTAGTTGTGTAAAGACCATTATTTCCATTAATGTTACTATTTGACAGTGTAAGGTATAGGGTCGTATTTAGGCATGGTCTTTATGGGCTGCAGTCCAGGGCCCCATTCAATCAAGCGGCCCCCTGTGCGGCCCGAAAAAAATAAAAATAACAAGTTAAACTTTGCTAGGTATGGTTGGCAAAATTGATACTTGTCTCGTCCCTAGGCTGCCTCTGCCTTGGGTATTTTCTACCGAGTTGCTTGCTCTGGACGTGCCTTAAGATGTTTTAGTGCGCCGTGTGCTCCTCTGTTGTTTAAAGTTGTGATTTTTGACTCAATTAATGAAGCCAAGAATTCGTAATCATTAATATACACGTAGAATTCTTCAACTGACTCAAAGTTTTTCTAGTTCCATAAAATTACTTTTGAAATAAAAGTTTGTCCCACCAACGTGAGCCTTTTTGCTGTTTTCTTTTATTTATCAAAATCTGATATTATTACAATTAATAATAGTCTATAAAAATTCTTATTATTTAATTATAACAGCTTTATAATATTATCAGAAGCAAAAAAAGGTAGCTAGAAACACATTTAGTTTGATACCAAAACCTCGGATATCAACATACCCTTACAGTATATACCCTTTAAGTGCTGATAAAATCCAAAGGTTAAATTGTATGTCGCATTATGGGAGGAGATATCTTGACAAAAACCAACAAAAACGCACCATGAAATTATGTTTCATAAAAAGAGTGTTATGTAATTCAATTCAGGGGCGGATTTAGTATATCCAAGTGCATCAAATAAACTAAAGAAATTCTTCAATATTTGTTGACTATAATTTTTCCTATTTAAAAGCTGGCTGTCGGCCCCTGGTAAGGTAGTTCTTGTCATCATGATGCAACTTTTTTCATCTTCACGTAAATCTAGATTCACAAGGGGCGTAACATTTAAGAGTTATGTACATAAAACGTAAAATAAATTTTTTTGTTTTGGATTTGATCAAAAAATCTGATTCTAATTAAAACATTAGTTCGTAAATTGTTTTCTACTTTTATTTAAAACTTAACATTGCACGTATAGTCAATGTGCGTTCCACTTCCACTGAGACTGAAATTTACATTTTATACACCATTGAGCAATTATGGGCTAACACTTGAGTTTACGACCCCAGGAAGTAAAGGTACTTGAAGATACTTAAAGATATGACCAACTTAGTCGAAATGTTGGAGGTTAGTATATTGTAAATCATTTCAAAAAGCTCTTTGTCAGTGAGAGTAATAAAATAAATTAGTACGTATCAAATTCAGTGAAACGTGCTTTACTAAAGTTGATAAACAATGAACTTTATAGTATGTAATGGATGGTGGATATAAGCGTACAATCAATTATGAAAGAAAATGCCGAGAGAAACTATAGATAATGTATAAATAATGTTTATTGTTTCAAAACTTATTTGTTTTACACAAAGTATATTGTATACATAAAATCTTCGCAATATAGAATAACTATGTAATAGAATATTGTATGATATGGAATCTACTATCGGAGTTAGTAGCAGATCATTGCTTGATCTTGTGCCATCTACTTCACCGTAAGAACATTGAAAATGCTCATTACAATGTAGTGTTATGCAGTGGCGGCTGGTGACCTAACTTCAAGTGGTGCCCAAACCACGTCGCTTGACTGGTTAAAATTGTCAGATTATACAGAAACAAACCAATCAAGCGACGAACACGTGGTTTTGGCGCCACCTGAAGTTAGCTCACCAGCCGTCACTGGTGTTATGTAAAAACCATTCACTAAATGAATAGCAGTTTAGATCTTTAGATCAGATTTTGATGAGTAACGGAAAGTTGGAAACCAGTTTTGGTTTGCCTCAAGTACAAAATTCCTTTTTACTTTCTATACAACACCTTCAAAATTTCACTTCAAACCGTTTTTGTTTTCGTTTTTCTTTGAAAATATTAGGTTTGGTGGAACGAAGGTAGTTAGACAAGATAAGGTTTACTCAATTCTTAATGATTTTAGAAGTATCCGAGAGCGTTTTTCTCCTTCTTCTTCAATGAAGTACATCTTATAAAGCGTACCGTTTCCAAGATACGGAACGTTTAGATTTGACAACTATTGGTGCAAAAGGTTTCAGTTGCCATAACAGTAGAACATATTGTTAGAAACCGCAATAATAATAAATGTTATAAATCTTGAGATTTGGAAATTTATAGCCAGCTTTGATAACGTTGGTTGTAGCTGACAATCACCCTTTCTTTCGCCATGTTGACGAAATTTTGAGATATAGACGCTCTAGAACTGTTTCCCGCCAAAACTTCTCCTCAGTTACTGGAGATTGTTAGAATCAAAGTACCAAATATGGAACTAAGACACACTCATAGGAATCTTTTGTTCTCAGTAACAACTTGTACTGCGCCTTTTAAGGTGGCTCTAATTACAGCAAATAAATGATTTGTGAATTACGATATTTATTTTGATACATGTAAAACGATTGTTAAAAATTATATCTGTGATAGTACATTCTAGAGCATAAATATTAAGTATATTCTTGTTTTAATTACTATTTACATTCAAAGTTTAGAAGGGCTTCTGCGGTTTTTTTATTTTGCAGTAAACAAACCTATGTTATTATTATTATTATTATTATATCCGGTACCAGAATCTTAAGTTGAATGTAGATTACGAAATAAACAAAAGTACTCACTTTCCTCTCCTTAAATCAAAATCGAAATTTTTATACAAGTAGGTACTCTGCAGTAACGGTTATGCAAAAAACTCCATTCCGGTAAAACTTGAGTACCTACATCTCGGAAACGAAATCAGTATCAATTTGAGCAGTCCTAATAGTTCGCAGAGGCAGAATGCAGTAATGGCAGAAATGGCAATCCGGACATATGCATCGAGAAAATTGAGCCAGTACTAAGTAGTGCAAGTTATTAGCAAGTTATGCACTCTAATATTATGTTTTGAACATGCAGAGTCGCTAAAAAGTATAGAAACACGACCATATTTCCAAAACGCTTTAAAGTACAAAACTGGAATTCAGAACCTCAAATTAGATTTTATTTTACTTTCTAATAGAAATATGAGTCAAAAGGTTGATGCTCACCTGCATATTTTCTAGTACAGTATTTTTAAAAATAATAATCGTCTGTATCATGTAATTAACCAAGTTATCTGCAAAACTACAAGCGCACAAAAAAAGCTAACATAAAACAATGAAACTCTCAATTCCAATTTCGTATATCATAAACCGTTTCGAAGATCTGAAGGTGAGTTATACAACAAGAATAATCATATACCCGAATGACCTTCAAGCATTCAAACTGTTTTAGAAACTGATATTTTGAAGGTGTTATATACATAGAAAGCGATAGAGTTTGTATCAAAAATTTCCGCTAGTTTTTCTCAATTGTATATTCTTTGATAGAGAACTTTTTAAATACAGGAATTACCTTCGAGAAAAATATTAAGAAGTATGAAGTTACTGGAACTTTTTTTAAGGTATTGAACTTCATGGGTGCGCGCCCAATGCTGCATCTAAACAGATGGTCCGCTACTGATCAATACAATATTATTTGCAATGGATATTATATAGGTATATGTAATATAATTATAATAAAGGATTAATATTAATTATCTCTGATTTGGAATCTTCAGTATCATTCATTTTTAGAACATTGGCCTTCATCTACTAACTTTTCTGTATCACATTTCATTGTAAGCCAATCTTGTCGATGTCTGTCTCTCCCATTTGAACAGAGGTTCATTGAAGGACACCAGGCACACTATAACATGGTTAGAAAGATTTTTATTAAATGTAATGGTAAACAAACAAAAGTACATACTTCTAAATTGGGAATAACTTGAGTTAGGCAAGTATCACAATCCTTGCTGTCCAAACATGTAGGTAAAGCTTTGAGGTATATAACAGTTGAGTTTTTGATATCTTCTTGTTTTAAATTTACCCGATGGTACTCATGAATAGTTTTCTTTTTCATATCTAAGAAAAAATTAAAGAAACCCATTATCTGTTAGTTATCTAGTTATGGCAGTAAGCAGTTGCATCTCTTGTAAATGAAATTAGATTTCATAATTTTTATCACGCTTCCTGACTTCATAATAAATCTATTGTTTTTAATAACGTAATTTGACTGTGATCTTATAATTAAAAATCAAGAATTGCAACTTCTTTTATAGTAAAATGATTCGAGTATTTACAGAAAACACTGCCGTTTATGACGTAGGCGTCTGACACGCCAACTTTAACAGGATGTAAGGCATCATTGATGCTTTTAATTATTAAAGGAATTGCTTTATAAGCAAATATTATATCCCCATTTTTAAGTAAGGTAGTTTGGAATGTAAACTCGCCATCTTTTGGTTCGTCTTGCAATAATACGTTTTCCCACTCTACAGTAAAAGTTGTTCCTACGAAAATATTACAATGCAGATAAACAAGTTAAAAAAATACATAATTAACATAACAGTCATTACCATTATCGACGTATTTTATATAACTGTTATTAGATAGACGTGTATCAAAATTAGCCATTAGAGGAGCAATGTACTGGGTAGCAGCTAGCCACCTATGAATAAAATTTCCAGTAAATATAAATCCACCTGTAGAAATCGTTATATTTTTAATCAGGTATCCATAAAATGGAAAATCAAAAGATAACTCCACTATCTGCAAGAAAGTTCTGTATTGCAAATAATAAATAATTTTAATTAACTGGTATTCTACTTACGGTAGCCCTTCTATACGAGTTAGATAACTTTTCGTCTATTTTTACGTTGCTTTGGTTATCCATTTCAACCCAATAATTATCTAAACTTGAAACATCAGTTATAAAGGTAGTGCTATAGTAAATATCTCCAGCCTACAAAAAAACTTTATATTATTTATATATTATTATTATTTATGGAACTAGAACACAGAGATACGAAGAAATTTCTCGGTCTGCTCTTGTCTTATGGTTATGCAATGCCCTAAAGAACAATGAACCTATAAGAAGTTTTGAATCCTAATAAACTATAGTATTCTTCTTACACTTAAGAAATTTAGTGACTCTATGTTTTATGAATTTTCGATGGGCCTTTTTCGTCCAGCCCAAGGCTGTTTGTTATCGTCGTTTCTGCACTATTGCAATGGGCGTTTTGGAATAATGGGAAGTATTGAATCAGACATGCGAATATCTAAACAATTCAAGCCAACCACCTTTTTTATGATACCCCGTTATACAGTGTGTCCCCGAATCGACACAACCCTCAATGGTGTTAATAAATTATAACTATTGCTAACAATAACTTAGAGAACACGCTATTCTTCCATAAAAACACGACTTAGTTCCAAATTTATTATAAAATACATGGGCCTGTTGGGACTTGAATATCAAAACAAATCAATATATTTTTGAATAAAAATAATAAAAGTTCTTCCTCTTTTAAAGTCTATCCAACGACACACTGTATGAGTTTGATTTGATTAACAAACCAAATATCCTCGTCAGCTGGAAGGCTGAAACGTTGCGTCTATAAATAACATTTGGAAGTAAGAGTAAAATCGTTTTTCAAAACCCTGTGTATTAAGAGAATCAGATGAAATCAAAAAAACCAAAAAAGAGACATATTCCCCTCGTTCCTTCGATGGGTTTACAATAATTTGTTGGATTAATATAATCGAAAGACTTCCTACTATTTGGTATATTTATTTCAAGTTTTAGTGTTGCACAAAAATGTGATCATCTGGCTACTAAGATATTCAAAGTTTTTTCAACCGACAAATTTTCCTTTCATACTTAGTCAAGACTCAAGAAGATTTAAAATCAAGGAGCTGCAAAGTCACCAAAGGAAACTACCAAAAGCAGCATTTCATTTTTTCCTCGCAGATTCTTACCGTTTTATTTGCTGCGGTTCTGCTAATTTCTTTGTTTGACTGGTTTTCTGTTGATTCTGCATTTTCAGATTGTTCTGTACTACGATGCACAGCATTTGACAGCGAATCTACATCTGCCTCTTGAATGTCTTTAAGGTTCAAATTGACATCTGCAACAAACAACAAGAAATTCAACAAATTATTTCGTATGTGCCAAATTTAATTTTCAGAAATTTTGAAAAACCGCAAAGTATAGGTCTTGAAATCGTCTTCTTTGAATTTGTAGGTATGTTTTCAATTTTGATGATTCTGGAATTAACGCGGTCTTCCATATCTGTATATACAGAACTTTCAAGCTTCGATGATTATTAATAACAATTTTAGATACTATTGTTATTATTTAAAACTAGTTTTAATAGTCTAGTCTTACCTTACTGTTTATTGAAACAAAGGCAAATTAGAATTAGTTGTAAATGCAAACCTTTTTTTCACTAAGGAGTTACATTTTTACTGTTGTTACAGTGTATTCATTTCCAAGAAAAAGCGCATGTAAACAAATGCACGTGAACAAGCAGCTACTGCATTGGACAGGGTTTTAAGGCCCATTTAAAACCACTTCAAAAGCGGCGTACTTTAGACTCCAATGCATCAATTTTTGTTATTTACAATTACAACTTCAAGAATGAATTTCTGTGTATTGCCATCTCTTAGAATATTAATACAAATAGAGTTTTAATTCGCTAGCTTTTGTTATTACTGGCATAACCTTTTGATGTTATTTAAGTTATGTTTATGTAGAATTGTATGTACCCCAGTATCTTCTTGTTTTGCATTGGTTACGTTTTATATTATCAATGTGGTGTTGCCTCTTTAACACCAACAGACAAGCTAAATTACCTAATAAGGCAACTAACATCCATTATTATATAACCTACAAAAGGCATTTACAACCAACATTTCAAAAAAATTTCAATTTCACATGTATCTGGAGTTGTAATAACTAAATATTTTTGTTTTTATTTTAATTCCAAAATTCATTTTCAGGTTCGTAGCTTTTTACAAAATAAAAAACGTAATAAAAAGTGAAGATTTGGAGTTTGCATGCTTCAACTTCGCCACCGAAGTCAAAGTTTAGCTAATTCGACAGCGAATTTTTAATGTAAACGTGTACCAGTGATGCCAGTGTTTCAACCATCTCTGAGGCAGGAAACGTCTACTTCTTCATCTTTATGGTGGTGACAAGGCAACAATATTAGGTACTTTGCGCTATCAGCTCTTTTCCAAATCTGCCACTGGCATCAAGTTCAATCCTGCAAAGCTGCCGCCGACACAGGATGCTGCTATGTACCATGTCTTCCGCACGTATCACCAAGTCCAGACATGAATGAGCGAAATGAAAAACCCTCTGGACTGGGGATGGAGGAAAGACAGTATAAAGGACTTGTTCCTATTAAAACCGCCATGGATCCAGTTTCTCAGTCAATTCTGACTTTTATTTCCTGTCACAAGTTTGCCCAGAGCAGTGTTTACAAATGATAGAGCACCTGAGTCCGGCCTTTCTACAGACGCAGGCCTTAGTGCATCCTTTCTCTCAGTGACAGAAAATGATTAATTTAATTAATTAATTATTAATAATT